>LUCH01000178.1:0-52232 GCA_013368495.1 Paragonimus heterotremus
ACAAACAAAGTGTATGTGACGAACACAAAATCCTTGCTGTTCCAACCGGCTTACATTTGGTTGCTTGCGACTTGTGATATCAGAATATTACTGATGAAGTGTCAGATGCTTTCGTTGAGAACAGTTGAACACTACGTACAGTCAAGCTTAGCGGTTCCATTCAGGCGAACAATTGGGCTACACCACTTGGAAAATGATCATTATCCCCGAATTCCTGTTCAGTTTTAGATTAACATTAATATTTACCCATACACTCTGATCGGAATACTTACTCAACTTCTCATTTTCTCTCATCATTGTGTTGATCACTATGGTGGTCTCATGGAATTGCAGTTCGGGTTCGTAACTGTTTGATGAATGCTCGGCGAGCCGTATGCGTAATAGTCCCTTACAGGTGGTGTGGTATTGAATATCGTGTGTTTGTTCCGAAAATGGAAGTTTACATGTACAACACTTCAGTCGGTTTTGATTTCCCTACGAAGACAACGGATTGCTCTTATCACAGTCCTGCATCTTTTCAACTCTGCAATAACTCAATTATCTTTTTACACGTTAACTCTCGTTATTTTGCTGGTGGACTTGTTTTTTGTTAAAATATCTAATTCCGCAATACTCCAGAACTTTTGAATCCGTTGCTCGAAATCCCGCGCCGTCCGTCGCTGGACGTCATGACATCATGTTTCCATGCTAATCTTGTCTGCTCTTTCGTAATATTTTCACCCAGTCTACACTCGACACTGCTGGCCATTAACATAATTGTGTTTGCAGTTGAAAATCACCCACAAGTGATCGCAGCTCTCGCATTTTCATAGATTCTTCAGTCGGCATCTCTCGGAAAGAATCACTGGACTGGAATTTTCCCCTCATTCAAGCTCGTCAATATTGCCTGTCCTTGCCACTGCCGGGACTAGAACTCCGGTCAAGTTGTTCATGAGGCAGTGCTTTTGTTTATCAGTTCACCAGCTATGTGCATAAAATTGGTTGAATAAACTCACTTCTCTGCCGTGATGCTGATGAAATTATACTTGGCGTGAATATGTGTGTCGATACCCTGTCTATGAGAATTTGCCTGCCATATATATTTTGTGTGCACTACGTTTGCGACTGCTGCGGGATAAACGAACTGTTTCCACATCGCAACCTTCTATCCGCATTTATGAAATTGTGGAATGGAACGCAATGTTTCAGACTTCACAATTTTTTTTATTTTCTTGCGTTAACTTATGGTCACATTCGGATGAAGAATTTAGAGTAGGTTTGTTTGTATTTTTATCGTTTTCCGTTCATATGCAAAACGGAGTCTAAACATACGATGAACTGATCAAGCTGGAAGAGAGGTTGGCTTATTGAATCATTTTCATAACCGTTTTTGACAGTCAAACGAATGTACCTATAATATAACTTCCAGTAATCAGTAGCTTACTTCAAAACCGCCAGACGATTCAACCTATATGCTGATCCAGCCCATCGCACGAGTGACTGCTTAAGTACTCGATGGGCAGATTACATTGGATCTGATTTATTGTTGATGTCACTGACTGCGGATACTTGTTGACGTGGATCCTATGGTTCTTCATGGTTACTCTTCCTATTGCCTTTTCGAGCACACACGCTGAGGGTTTCTAAGTGTCTGTTTACAAATCCCTGCAAGAGATTTTCCGTCTTATTTCGCGGACTGACTGTAATGTGTGAAAGATGCGTGAACTGCTCCATTCAGCCCTTATCACCTACCACATTTTTCTGTCTCCTTTCTCTCTCTGTCCTGCTGAACGCAATGGTGACAACTTGAACTCTTATCTATATGTCCATCTGTTGAAACACAGTCTATTAAACTCTCAAGATAACCCCAATATTTGTCCGTTGAGCATGCGTCTTTACACTGAACCCATTAGAACAGCGATCACTCTTCCCGTACCTGTCCATGAACATATACACCTATCCCTTCTTCTCAAGCAGCTTTGCCATTATTACTGTGAATATCTGCTGTTTGTTCGCAAACTAACCAGGGATATACTAGCCAATTAACCATTCCACCCAGACCAGCTTAGTCATTTGTAGTTTACATTATAAGTCTTAGGTACAGATGGCGATTAGTTTCCTTCAAATCGCTTCATATCTTTTGCTAAACACCACATGCTCACTGACAGTTTAATACAGCCATAATGAATCACTATATCACTTAGTATGTAATACGTCTTCTGTTCTCCTGCATTTTATAGGAAGGACTTCAACCGTTTTCATTACCGGAA
Source organism: Paragonimus heterotremus (assembly GCA_013368495.1). Classification (NCBI taxonomy): domain Eukaryota; kingdom Metazoa; phylum Platyhelminthes; class Trematoda; order Plagiorchiida; family Troglotrematidae; genus Paragonimus; species Paragonimus heterotremus. The sequence continues at coordinate 2,250 of LUCH01000178.1, forward strand.
AGGTTTTATTTCTTGCTCTAGTTCTTACCGTTGTACATTCATGCTTACACCTCTGATTTTGAAAGTGTTGCGTGCACATTGGTTTTTACTCCAACATTACAGAATTTTCTTTCCCTCTACTCAGTAACATTGCTCAGTAACATCCAATGAACTCTGTTAAGTCTTTGTTGCCGTGTCTTGAATCGTACAACAATAATTTTGTATTGTGAACAAACACAGAAAACAAATGAACGGATGTTTGTTTTCTATCATTATTCCTTAGCCGTTTCACACTAGGAATTTGTATGTTCTGCTTTGCTACTCTGCTCGGTGTTTGAAGTTCGTATCCACACAGGTTAGGTTTTGCTTCCTTTCTCAGACGCAGGATTAACTTGATCTCGAGCTAGTTACAAACTCACCGTTTGCACTGGATGTACACTGCCTTCTAGGATCGATAACCACAAAACAAGTTACTTGTTATTCGTTTGAGAAAGTACAAATCATCTTTCCACTCTTTCTCGGAGAGTCGTCGCACAATATATTCGTCCGCTTTCATGTCTGGAATAACTGGCAGTTTGTGATGCGCTGCAAGGTCGATGTCCGTAATTGGCTAACAAACTTTCTAAACGCTCACTCATAGGTAGAAAATGTTGGTTGCTTACCAATTCATAATCTAAACAGAGTTCTTTACTAAGGCATTAGCTATTCACGACATGACACAATTGTTTTATTCGCTAAACATCTGGCAATAGGTGAGTCATTAGAACAGGACCAAAAACAAGCCAATTCTTGAACTACGGAATGATTTTGTACCATGCAGAAGTTAACGACGCTCACCTGCGGTCAACTAGTACAAACCGGCAACACATACCAACGGATACTACTGAGTAACAAAAATAATCATGATATACATTTACAGAGTTGTTGCTACGGAAATTTTGGTGAGTGCACTAAAGTATAGCATATGAAGTGAAGGCCTGGAACATGTAAACGCTTTGATTGAACACCATAACCAGCAGAAATAGTCAAAATCCCTTAGGGTTAGGTATCGCCAGAGTTTGGTGGAATGATTGTAACACTGATACTAAAATGTTTGAAAACGATATAAGGGATGTTTTTTTCTGCTGTGCTTTACCCAAAACCGTCTGTGGCGTTCTTCGTATTCTAGCTTCCATTTGAAACTTGAACTGAGACGACTGACACAATTGTGACATGAACCACTTATTCGTTCTGTGGTGGCTATTCGGCTAACACTCAATTTGTGTTTATACAACTGAACTCACAGAAAGTAGACACCGATCATGACAATTGTAATGCGGTGAAAGCTATTCCCACGAACTCCAAAATCCTGAGGTTCTGAGGTTATGAACGAAGGCTGCCTAACCCAGTGATCATCGCCTTACACCCTCTGTTAGTGGTCACTATGTTCTCATTTATGCAGCCCCCTCGAAAATACAGTTTTGTGCGTATCAATGCGTCCATCCATCTTCACGTCCTCACGATTCGTTCCCCGTTGCAGCCCATATTGCTCCATGCCAAGTGCACCTTGACAGACGGTTAAACGGTGGTATTTATTGTTGCGTGGTTGGCAAGTTTACGGTAGGGTGTGCAGACAATAGCAAGTAGACGCGACCGCATGATAAGTTGGTAGAGCGCACAATCTCATCACACACAACCGTAAACAGACTAAAGACCAGTTGTCAATCGGATTGGTCACATGACCCAATCTAAACCGACGTGGACAATGACGATTTTGCGAGCACACTGACACATCATGAATGTTGGACACACATACCGGCCTGCCGCACAGACAGACATACGTTGCTTGCGTGTGCCCCCCTGAGAGGAAAAAACCCGATGAGTTCTTTCAGTAAGTCTGGCAAGCCCACTTGGTTGACGATCCATGATCCGCATAGAAAAAAATAGTCTTGCTCTGACACGCATGTATTTCGCTTTACAACAGAAGAATGAGTGTACAAGCATCACGTATGGTGATTTCATTTTTCGAATTCAAGTTCAGCATTGTCTCACCAATGAACCAGCTTGATCACATGGTTGCTGTAAATGCCTGTCCGTTGCAGCTATAAGACCAGCAACTTAGTGATTCCTTTGCCAAACCACCTCCGAGCGAAAGCCACGGATATTGGTTTCTTTGCCGTGGAAATCCTTGACTGATCTGCCAAAGTAGCCTCCTTACGACGCCTGATTACTATATGTCGCTTACTCAGAGCACAATAGTGATAAAGTGTAACAAACTTTCTAAGGCATCACTGACACAGATTTTTTTTGTTCTGCTGGTTAGACAATCTGATTTTGTCTCTCTCTGGTGAATACGAAACTGACCAGTATAACAAACTGCTCTCAGCAGGTCTGCAGTAAAGCAGTACAAAGTTGACTTTTCTACGTAGCTATTGTGCTTCCACAATTTCCATAAAAGTAGACGATAGTCTGTCTGTGATTACAACTCTTCGGTGAATTTGAACAGAATGTTCAAAGCGCTGTAGAAGAGTAACTGTTTTAGTGTTTGTAGATATTGGCACATCCAACCTCACTTTTGGTTCCTTAGTGTTTTTAACATTAGTTCAGTGGTGAACAAACAAGATATATCTGAAAGACATATTCAGCCATTACCAGTATTCGTCGCTTCATCATCAAATTTGCAAAGACAAATGTGTTCGCACAGACTTCGAGGACAAAAGCAACGTCAGATGAGTTACGGTACCTGTCTGTCCCGTTATCAGTTGTGTACATGTTGAATGTTTACCCTTCGAGTTGAATCAAATTATTTTGCAATTCGCCTTGACTTAAAGTATAAATTAGCATGTAGTTGCTGAGAGATCGCTATATTGGTGGACATATTCCAACGTGAGTACGTGCATAGTGGGTGGTTGCCCAAACAGACCTAAAATAGAAAAACGAAACTCAGTCTATCCAATAGTAAACCACCTACTTGAAACAGACCGCTGAGTGGTGTTCTCAGCTGCTTTTCAAGTACACAGATGAACGCAACTTGGGATTTACCGAGACACTAGCTATTGATCGCGTTCACTGGTAGGTAGTCAGTTAACCCAGCCCGAACATTTAGACTGGTGAAATAATTTCATTCGGATTGTCGTTGTTTACTTCAGTCGTGCATGTTTCTGTCCCTCAATCCAATGTATATAGTTTTATTGTATAACTCTCATATTCGAATTTTCTGTGTGCGTTCGGAAAGTGTATACTGTTACGCCTGTTAGGAGCATGGAACACACGTTCTTACTTCACTATCCAGATCTCCCAGATCACTTGTGAGCCAGTAGTAATTTTAATCACTCATCAACCTCTTCCTTGCTTGTGTGTAACTTTGAGGTTGTAGACGGCCCAACACGATTCGCCATTTATCAAGGCAGAAATATAAAGGTAACCGTAAGTATCCTTCGCCTTCCTGTAACAACCTATGGAAGTATTTGTTGACGGTTGCGATGCACACATTGGCACGTGTCTGTTTGTAATTAGAACTGTGGGAATTTACTCTGAAGTTATTGTTCACAAACAGGACAGTACAGCCGTGAAGCAAGTATATCGCTAGATATTGCTTCGAAGAGGTCGTCCAGTGAATGCAGGTGAGAAGAACTTGATGAACTTGCATAAAGACAGCATGTGTGAATTCACAGCGGTGAAGTGTACGTTTGGTCACTCGGATACATGAACGGATATCTTGAGGTTAGCAGTTGATTTTATCGCACGGGTGGTCACTAAAACAAAAAGCTATTGCTTTGTTTCTGCTCAATTGTCTGTTCATATGACCAGGTAAATAAGACGCTTTTTGTGATTATATGTCTATAATGTTGATACCCAACCGTCGGACGTCTTAAAGTGTTGATAATAATTTCACTACTAAATTAATATAAGTAGTCGGAGTAAATTGAGCTGGTATCGCAACAACCACACGTATGAAACACGAATAACTGCAATTTTGCCAAGGTTTGAGGACAAGTCAGGTTAAATCAAGTGAACAAAACACTTTATGCATTATGTTGTTTACTATTTCCGTTTCGTTGACAAACTCTCATTGTCGTCAAATACAAAAAGTTTTATTAAATCTGCATAGGCCACATAATTATCGGCACAACTATGGTATTCTTCAACAGCTACAGTCATTGTCAGGTTTAGAATGTACACGTTTAGTTTAGTCAAAAATTGGGAGATTGGTTTTGTTTAGGAACCAAACTAAGAGATAAATAACGAGAGAATGAGACATTTGCCGAAAAATATTCGTACATTTTCCAAATAATAAGAAGCAGTAAAACCAACGAATTGTTTATGGGGAATGCAACGGCAACAGGTCAGGTATTGTGGGATCTGGAAAAATGTTCGGAATGTTTTGATAGCGAACCACGGAAAATAACAAGTGGACAATCGATCCAGCGTGGGAGCACATAAACTTCAGTAGAACAAACAACCGAATAATAGATAATTGAGAGAGACGTTAGATGTCGGACACAAAACAAAATCCTGGGGACATTAGTGAAAACATCGATAATCTGGAGTGATCATGTCATGCTTTTACCCAAAGTTATCTCCAACACTCAAAACAAAATAGCCGGGGTGAGTGTTTGTTATTTACATGAAAGGAAGAGCATGCATTAGAATGTTTCTCATGTGTTCAATTGACACATGAAGTTATCAAGCAAGGTAAATCAATTCTATTGGACGACAACAGCAAAGATGATTACATATCCTCATTTGGTTATGTCAGGTTTGGTCAGCCAGGATACGACGAAGCTTTGTCTCATTGGATTCTTGACGTTAAAGTTGACCAATGAAATTGTGAGCCAATAAATCCAACACGTATGTTGGAAATCACCCTCAACTGACTACAGCTGTCGCATTCCCTGATCATTACTCACAAGCAAAGGTGGTTGGGCGTTCACATATGATAATTCGGTTGTACCTAGTGTGAGGTCAATGGCGCAGTGGTAAACACGTGGACGGCAATCTAGTCCCGACTGTGGTAAGGATATTCACTACTGACTAGCTCTGATAAAAGCGAAACTCGAAAGGGGTCGACTGGAAATTCTATGGGAATGGAACAGCTGTGATCATTTATGGGCGAAGTTCAACGTGAATGATAATCGAAATCCTCTATTTCTCGACAGCAATTGTGTTAAAGAGGCCTATCAAGCAGCCTAGTTCAGTATTTTTCGGATCACGTATGTTTGCAAAGGATTAGAATAAGACATGTTAATCCTACGACAAGGAAACCAAAGCGTAGCTTTCACTGGTAAATTCACAGAATTCCGTGCACTGTATTTATTTCATTTGGGAGAAATACCTAACTATTTAACGTGATCAGCGTAATCCTTATTCAATTCAAATGCATAATGACTAATAGTGTGACAAAACATGTACGCGTTCGCGTAAAACAGCTCGTTTTGCATCACATTAAGTTAATCGGTCCGTAAACAACAGTTACCCTCTGTTGTAACCCATGAACAACTTAGGTAGACAAACTCAGCTTTATTTTGGAATAAGCAATCAGCAGAAATGTGTGGTACCAAACGATGATCAACGCAGTATTTAAACATTTCAATACATTCAGAGTTGGCTATCGTAAATTAAGTCATACATTAATTTTGTGATAAGCCTAGACAAAAACATTATTTATTCGCTCAATGCATGAATCTACAGATCGACAGGAGCGTCATTTAAATCTCAGAAATGTATATTAAGGAGAAACCCAAATTAACAGTGAACGGCTTGTGAGCAGAAACCTGGGACTTCCTATACCTTTTCAATAAGCTTTGAATCAGTGTATTCGCTTGAGTTCTGCTCATTTACCAAATGGCTAATCAACAGTACAATGATGGTATAGTGGTCAACAAGCAGAACTCGATGGAATCTCTGCTAACTGTGGGTCACTGACCAGAAAATGTAACGTCTACTTATTTTGACCAGTGACTCTGGAGTTACTGCTTTCAGCAAAGCAAGATTTTCCCGTCACCAATGTGAACAGAGAAGTCAGAAACAGTTTTTTGCACAATGTTTTTCTCGAGCATAGTTCACTTCATCTCATGAGGTACAATTCAGGTACATACCACACATTATCAAACAATATGAACCCCTCACACTTCCAGAAAAATATATCTACCATGAACGGTGAACAACGCAACATGTAATTGCATAACCGGTCAGAATGGGAACAACGGATTTGATCAGAATGTCGCATTTGATGGGAAATTTACTGAGAGCAAGTTTATTAAATGTCCATAAAAGTTGACAGATAACAAGGCTTCGTTTGTCATACGCTCTGATGACAATTGAAATAAAAGTGTTTTGTGGTATTGCATTTGTAAGAATCATGGGTTCTGAACACATCATATTAAAGAACAAGCATAATAGGGTAATACGTTTTACGATCAGTCAACAACTCTGAAATTCGAAGTACAGCTCAGCCCTTACTGCACATGCAAACCAGGTCAGATAGTTGAACAGAGCTGGAGAGTACGATTCTACTATAAAATATTTTGCAACCGCAAAAAACATACTGCAACAATAGGCCAATTGTTCGCAGACAGACCATTGATAACGAGCTGATCAGATGATTTGTAACCGTGACTTATGCGGTTTGAAGCACTGAACAGACACTATTCAGTTAAATTATACTCTGAACTCATGTTACCACCCAGTTTCTCATACACCGTTTGAATCCTACCAATAAACGTCTTACATACAGCAAATAAAAGACAACCACTCATGCAACGAGAAGATCACCTATTAGGACGCGTGTTTTATTATATAATTTCTTAACTTACGTCGACTGACAGGGGCTTTTTGGGAAGACCGGCAATGGAGAAGAGCCCATCTTGCACTTGGATATAACGCCACATGGTTTAACACAAACCATATTGCATAAGGACACTGACAGTATTTTCTCGTTACAAACCATCAATCGAATAAACAGTTCAGTAAGCCGGAGAGGGTGACAATATATTCTGTTAATATTTGGTTAACGAATGTACCAAAACACCTTTCTCCACATTCTGGAGGTCGGGAACCTTAGAGGAGTTATTCACACCACGTCTCCCTCGAAGATGATAGTTTATGAAAAGCAATCGTCAAAACAGCTAGAATGTCATTAGAAAGCAACTACAATGCAGCATCAACGATATCTCACATCCTTTGAAAATGGTTCAGAATTAATGATTCGACGTCCAAATATTCGTCTGTCAGCTTCTGTTTTGCATGACAAACACCTTACTCTCAGTACCACGTCAGCGCTTGTTATCGTGCCCATAGGTTTAATCCAAGAACGCAGATGGTGCAAGGATTGGTTATTCGGAGAATCAACACATCGTTCTTTTAATACCCACATACATGCTCATGTCTCACTAGTGAGTAGCAGTGTGAGTGGTATAATGCAATCACACGACCTCATTGCACTTGTTACATACTGCATTCATACGACCTGTGGTGATTAGCAGTTAGTGAAATTAAACGCTACGCAATCCATTACTCGAACATCAAAATATTCAATATTCCATTAACGTTCCTCCTTTCCAATCACGATGGTTTGTGATTATTTTGGGTGAGTTGTGAAACTACCCTAACAAAACAACACCAGTTCAACGAAAGTTTTGGAGATTAAGCGCATGCAGACTACGATTACTACGACAGTGTTTTTCACAGCACAAATTATTCGGTACAACATTTCACTCTGAAACCGACGTTCATATAACCACGGTGTATAGATGCTCATTGGTAATCAGCTTGTGGTGGAGGAACTCTTATTCTTATGCAACTGTGTGTATAAAATTTTAGATAGTCTATCCCTGACACAAGTTACATCGCAAACAAACCACAGAGAGAAAAAAATTTGTTGAACCGTTCTTTAACAATCCAGTTTCAAATTTTAAATACCTGTCAAAATAAGAGTTTCTGAATTGACATGTAAACCAAAAACAAACGGCTGCAACATATCCGCTCCATATATAGAACAACTGAGGACAAACATCCCCTGCTTCGTGCTTAGCATGACAACATTAGATGGATTGAGAAGAATACAGTTTTACGGGCTAGCTTTAATACCAAAAGTTTCAACCACCTCGGGTGACCTTCGTCAGACTGTTATAATCGAAATCATGTTAACAGAAGAATACAGGTAACTGTGAAAACACTGCACCATGAACAGGTATCTGATAAAATTTGCTCAGTGCTCTCTGAGTACGCCACCTAAGCTGTATTTCAGTTAGAGAGTACCTTAGATCATAAAGATCCAGCGAACAGACAGACTGTATTTACGAAGTCAAACGTGGTGACTACAGTGACAGTTACATAGGAGAAACAAACAGGCAATTGAAATCATCTGCTACTCAGCACAACAAACACCTTCCTCCAAACGACACATACCAACTTCAGAAGTTGGAACGGTTTCGGCCATCTCAATACATGCACTGTCAGCGAATCCAAACGTTTGTTCTGATCAAGATGGAGTGATTCATTAGAATCTGCCTTCTTTTGGGAATGATGCTGTGCTGAAACTATCTCCTTTCACACATAACACGTATGCGTTAACTGCAATGGTAATAAACTCATATCTGCAGCTTGGCGTGAGTGAATTAACGACAGGTAGACAGGCCCTATCTTCTTCAGTCTCACCCCCATTTAATAGACAAAGTATTCGACTAGTCAGTTAAAGCGCACTGCAGATTGGTCTAACCACGGTAAGCCCCACTTGACCTCTGTTCTTTTGTTAATGTGATTTTGATCACAAAATTCCTGTAGAAGGCCATCCGAAGTGATTGAAACGTAGCATATTACAACTTGCTCGTAGCTCTGGGTTTTCAATGCAACTCATATGAAGATGCCCTATATAATCTGTAGAGTGCCACCGGTTACACGCAGTCTATGGAGACAGCTGTAAACCTTTTGATTTGGACAGAACATGACAAACAATTGCAGGTTTACTCAGATGAAACTGTTGCCTTACACGAATAAGTAATGATTAGCAAAGTATGAATTTTCAACCAAGTGAACTCTCGACAATTAACAGTCAATATTTCGGTGACGTAAGCAGTTGAATGAGAGGGTACAAAACGAACATAAGGAGAAATTCAAGTAAGAGCTCGTAGTGTCAATTCGGAATATGTTGCTTGTAACAATGTGATAAATGTTTGGTCAGTACTCAATGTAATCGACACGATATATATATATATAAATATATATATATATATTTATATATATATGGACCAACAGTAAAACAGTTCGACCTGTGGGCTATAAGTACAGCAGCAGTTGAGAATGACGTTGCACAAACCGTCGGTCATGAATGGGTGGCGGGACGGCAACGTTGAGGGACTGGGTGTGAAACATCAGTGGTTCAAGCCTGGGGGCGGACGTTCAGGCACTGCGCAATCGTTTTCACTTTTAGTAAACCAAACATGAATTTCAGATTCTGGTCGGAATCGGCGTAATCCTTAACGAATTAACCCTTACCTTAGTGATTACGCAAGTCCGTTTGGTGTACAAAACGCGAAATGTTGAACTTGAACAGTCATTTCTATGTTTTGGCTGGTTTCGCATTGAAGGCTGGAACCACATGAAAATATATGGAGTTTACTCGTTGAGCTATTCTACAAAAGCACATCAGAGGCTCTAACTACCCACACTTGGTCTCGGTTACCAACCAGTCACATCCCGCCAAAAGCAGATTACATGTTTATGCAGTGAGAGTCCCCTTCCGTGGGATCAAACGGATAATGAAACTTCCATCCAGAAAAACTGTTTCAAATTTAAATTGAGAAGCTGTTGTGAACTGCGGTGGCATTTTTAATTGTGGAAACTTGTATTCGACTGGATTCAAACCTGAGGCTTACAGTTCGTAAGTGCTGCAAGTTGCAGTTTAAACTTTTAATGTGATAGCTACAATGTTTTGAGTGGATTTGAATTCCCACCGGCCTTAAAGTATGATGTGGTGCCCACAGAAAGATTAATAAGATAAACTGACTTATGTGTTCACTCATCCGTTGAATACTGGAAGTCAGCAATTCATGTGATCTGCCTTTGACTCTAAAATGGAGACTAAAGAATACAAGAATTCATACAAGATCGGCTTTATAGCTGCTTTCACCTCCGCTTGTAGCAAAACATATGCATTTATGCGGCGTGCGATTTGTCAGCTCTGATTATGTAAATTTCAAACTTTCACCCAGTTACCCACATGTCAATATGTGTCTATTGGAATCCACCAGATAATTGATGGCATACACCAGCCGGGTGGATTAATCCGGCTGTGGACCCTGGAATTCGAAAACGATAGAACTAAACATGAAATCGTCTTATCATCATGTGAGTCAACCCATTTGAGCATCCATATGAAATCCATCTAGTGGATGAGTTTAGGTTTGTCTGGGTTGAGAACGACAACGAGAACCCCATATATTGCGGAATCACATACTTAACCAGGTGAGGTACTGGGATACACTGAGCTCATAAATCCTCTGTCTGGATTTCAGTACTCAGCGATCTCTGAAACGCCCCAAGGTTTCTCCGCCCGGTTGACCCACTCAAGCACTGGACCCCGGTATTAACTACCATTGTTTCTCTTGAAATTCTACCACAATGAGATTGTTCGGTTGAACTAATAATTTACATGAAACAGTCCATGAATATCTGGATTCATGCAAGTGCCATGAGCGTTAGACATGTAGTTCAGCTGTCTGTTTTTCACAATCTGGTCTACGACATCACGCTGATCATTGGGTGGTTCAACAAACATGACAGCTCGAGCAACAGATTGCTTCATTTGGTTAACCAATGCAATAAATTCTGCAATAAATTATTGATTTTGTTCAACCTATAGAAAAGTCACTGTTAGAAAGTATAAGATTTGTAAGAAGTCTCGTTAGACTTAAATATGGATAGACCCATCCTTCAAACTGTTTGACTTGGTGATATAGACAGCCTCATCTCAAGCGATATGCCTTCTGTCAGTTAATTTGTCAGGCTCCGCTGGATTTGTCAACTATCTACTAGAGTTTAATATGATCAAGCACATTAATTCGAGAGTCATTAATTGTGAACTAAGTCAGAGGAGGAGGTGGTATGATTGGTCCCAACTTGTGCAAGCTGTGGATCAAATCCGCAATCAGATGAAACAAAACCATGCATTTATAATGAACTGTGAATGCGAGTAATGTTTGAAATGTGTCGCTAGAAATTGATTTTGGGTAATGGATATTGCAGACCAGTTATTCCTATATGTGTTTAGGTGAATTCTTTCTTGTCAATCTCTGAAATACCCCAAAAGTAAAGGTCAGCAAACTATTCACAGTCAGCTGTTTAACATTACAGTATTTTGCAACTCAATACGAACAGTGTTTTATGGATCCCCATGTCCTTTTCAATTAACTGGTTTATCAGATGAGTGACACTACTGATGTTAGTGCAATCCGCTTTAAAATAAGTATTTTGTTGTTGGTTTCATGAATTTTACGCGTTACAACATATTGGTCAAGTCGAACATTGATTATTGACCAACAGTGGAGATCGAACTAGTTTCTGCCATTCTTTTTTAATTGTCTGAGAAAACCATGTCGATCACAAATTACACTATGCTCATTTGTTATGGTAAGCTCTGCATTGTTTGGTTCAGTTTTATTGGATATCGCTTACAAATTTATGTAATTTTCACATCGACGATTATTCTAGCTGGCCCGTTATAAAACACTTAAAAGGGCCGAGTTTTGCCTATGTTCGAGTCAAACAGGAATAGACAGTATTATCTCGACGAACGGTCCATTTCCAAGTTCTTTGGTGTATTTGTGCAAAATTAAAGCACAGTTTTAAATTTTCGGAGGCGCTGACAACTCGCTATAAAACCTTACTGTTTGGTTGCTGAATCCTGTTCATTTCCCTTGCTGTACCATTGTAACACTTCATTCATCATACCGTACCATCTTTGCCCTAATCCACAGTTAATTATGCTTCAACAGTATAGTGATCTGAGATTCTAGTGTGTTCTACCAAATTTTCATAACCAGATACAAATGCCTTCGTCTGACATTGTCATTGTTTAAACTTACCTGAAATATCTTGACCAATATCCAGATATCAGGAGGTAACTTGCTATGGAGACCAACGTGATTTCGATGAAGTTGGAACAGAATTAATCACCAATGACGAACTCTTTCACCTCTGCCAGTGAACTGACAGATGCTCGTTTCACTTCGAGTTTATTTTTATACCAAGAAAACTACAGGATCCTACATTGGTGTTCACTCGGAACACGTTAAATTTTGCGTTTCCAATTTACCCGTTAATCATGCCATCTTCTATAGAAAATGTTGATGTAGGTTAGTAAACCACTCAGTGAAAAAAATCATCTTTGCGAAAAAATTATGTTCAGTCCGTTGTTGTGATTACACTTTAAGTGGAAAGATGTCCCAAACGATGCTGAAATGCTGTCCTGCTGCTACTTTCTACTCACAGCTGCACGTAAATTGGACACCCGAGCTCGACAGTATGCTGTTTTGTTGATGCGTTTTGAATATGCGCGATTTCACGTGTACATCATTAGTGTGTAATGGTAGTTGTATTCACACATTCTATAAGAAATTTACAGAATTGATAGAGTGGAAATTGTTTTAAAATTGGTAGTTTTGAAGGGGGGTTCAGTTTTGGTACCGTATGTCATCCATAGTCTGCTTTTGTTTCTTAAATTGAGGCAAAGCAAAGCAAATCACGCACACGTTTGTTCGTTGCACTCTTCTAAATTGTGACCGGTTAGCTTGCTGTCGAAAAAAATGAATGGCTATACAGGTGACTGTTTGAAAACTGACCACTTGTGAATGACACTTAATTGTCGGACGACAATTTATGCAGCCAAGTTCATAAATACTTTAACATAATTAAAAGTGGTTTATTACGTGCTCGGATGTTTGCCAGTACACGACAAAACCTTTGTTAACAAGACCTCACCTGGGTATTCCCGACTTTTGTTCGTGCTAGCATTTGAAGTTGACGAAATATGACATAAATTTTAGAAAGTAAATTCCATTCAGGAATGTAATCTTTATGCCCAGTTTTTGTTCACATATCACCTATATTTTTGTGCTCGAGTATTTTTTGAAGTGGAGCCTTATTATACATCTTCACTCTGTAATGCCCTGTGTTAACAATATATATAACTGAATTTGTAATTTAGTGTAATTCAGCCATGTTTGATGAATCGGAGATGATTGGATGCATGGAAAATCGATTGCACTGCAACTGCAAACGACGATATGATTGGACTAGTCTTTCAAACAATACGCGATAAATATGCGCACAGTGTCATGAGCACAAATTAAGCCCAACAATCACATAGAGAAAACGGAATGAAGTGCTCCAGTGTCCTGTTGTTAATAACGCTATCTGTGGCATTTTGTAGTAAGTCATTACTTGAAATAATTGGGCTCTTTAACTGTTGTCTTCATGGTGTATTATCGCCCGTTACTTAAATGTGTCTAATATTATATGGTTTGATAAAAACGGCGCCGCGGAAACTCTTAGTCTTGAGTCATTCTCAATTTGTAATAATGCGCCACTAGTAACGTTGAATGCAAAAGTCTTCGAAAACTGACTTCGATGTAAATACTAAGAGGAATACAGTACTCACATGACGAAATGTTTCGCAATTGGAATTCAAACAGGTGACGTTAAAATGCAACATTTATGTAAATTATAATCAACAACATCATGAAACAGTTTCTACTGAACAATCTCGTCATATTTTTCAACTACATCGCTTGCAGCCTTTACGTAATTTTGCTGATTGCTTGAAAGAACAATAAACACCGATATGTCTTTCTGTAAAAAGTTTCTGGACAATGGAATGGTATGACAAACCAAATTAAGTGTGGGTCGCAATACGGTACTGAAGAGATTTCTATTTTCTCGTGTTTGACAATAATATCAGCAGTTACACTGGAACTGCTCTTGTTGGAATAGAAATCTGGAATAAAATCCAATGTATTTTGTCCACGAAAACGCTCAGAGCTTACATACATTTTTTCAAGATTACATCTCTGAGAGTGAGTTTTGGATGTTTTTCATAACTCGAAGCAACGTCTTTCTTGACCAGCTGTTGGTATTGTCTCAGTTTACATCTTACAACGCGGAGTAACTTAGGCATTCACTCGATTACACTTGAACCCGTTTAAGATCTCGTCGTTCGCGAACAATTTGGAAGAACATTGTAATAGTTACTATAGATGCCAATTTCGTCAAAACTCCCTTCCGTAGGCTTTGATCCTGCATTATACACAGGTCACGCACGAAAAACTAAATACCGTGTTTAGTAGAACCATGTACACAACTCCATTAAAGGGTTTAGTGGTTGACGCTTCCGGAACGATGACTGTTAATTAGGAGGAGTGAGGAACTGAAAAGTAGTCGTAGATCTGCTGTCTGCCTATGAACCATGTAGGTACAGGAACATTTTTGGTTAGTAAAAAGCTCGAAGAAATACCTGTCTTGAATAACACTAAATATGGATAAAATATTTGAAGTAATTTTTAAGGCTTTCAGCTGTCGCGTGTTGTAGGTCTTTCTATTCTGTGAGTTGTGATTTGGAAGATCAACGTTTTTGAGTAAAACATTATTAACAGTCTACCCCATTGCATGACTTTCTTACAGAGGAAACTTTGGATGGTAAGACTGAGGAAAAATAACACTGATTTTCACTGTGGTGAACAGACGTAAATTGATATACGTTGGAAAGTACAGACCACAGTCTCTTCGTGAAAATTGACGTCAGTGTATTTATGTCGTATAATCTATCTTGATAGACCTGTATAACAGTAAGTCTGTTTTACATTTGCATTGTGGCGGTTACAACACGAAACCATACTTTGTATTATTCCTTCAAATTGAATGCACATTTAGATGATTTTCGTGAATTATCGTTAATTCACACCATATACCTGAATGGTGTTCGGCGAGTTGAACTGCAATTAGGAACATAATGCCCTTTACAGTTAAACGAATGTGATTGAGTTTACCCCGGAAACAGAAGTTATCTAAGATGACAGAAGTTAACCACATTCATCTTGCATAAGTGACAAATGAACATTTCTGTACGCAAAACTATGCCATAGGTTTTTCTATGGAAAGCACAATTGTAGCACTTTGAATGCACGTTTTAAACACGATTTAACGATTCATATCTGATGGTTAGAAGTAGTTAGAAGTAGCTAGGAAACGGTTTTAGAAGTCAGATGGAAAATTGTGCGTGATAATATTGGAAAAATGACAGTTAACAAATCATGGTTGGTCACAGTGTTGGTCTAGGCGAACAAAGTCTGCTTGTTTTGGAGTCAGTCGTTCGGATCAGAAATTAAACTATCATTTAAGGAGTGGCTATCCACGTCACGATCAGACGATAGCAAATTAACTGAGCGAAACAAAATGTCATAGGTGAAGCAGAGTCACGCAACTGTAGGTTGACGAGTAAACAAGTTACTGCAAATAACGTGAAGGAATTTTCCGAAGTTGGCGAATAGCCATTTTTCACATACATTTCACCAGTTAGACTACAACATTGAGGCTACGAAAATGTCAACTTTGTGAGGGAATGATGCAGAAATTCCCATTAACCAATAAAACCTGAAATTGTCGTCAACACAAGAGGCAAGTGGTGGAGATGAAAACCATATATGACTTCAACATGGAGGCATTCCTCTATTTAATCTGTCTACATCATTTGAAAATACTGAAATTTTTCAAACATCACAATATATTATGGATTTATTTGTCAACTCTCATAACATTTTGAATTCAGTGGTGCAGTAGTGAGAAGAAAATCAATAATTCGTCCATTCAAGCGAAAGCGAAACCTGTTCATTATTGATTGAATCATGTCCAACATTTGTACTGTTGGGACGTGTGTATAAACAATTGGAAGGTCATGAACTACATATTAGCTGAAAAACGTTGTCTGCAATGCTTGCTGATTGTGATTCGATACTGGGTTGTTTTGGGCAAGTAATGGAAGTCCGATTAGTGGGCGTACCTCTTCCACTCACATGTGCCTTAGTTAAAGCTTCCATTTACTGTTAACAAGAACACAAAGACAAAAATTACCGGAAACTTCCATTAGTTTCGCTTCGTAAAACTGAGCATTAACTTTTTGCTCTGGTCGAATCAACCAGTCATCAGACCGGGGTATGGCGGAGTTGGCTCATTATAATGATGATCCCAACGGAGTATTTCGCAAATAATCACGCTAAATTCTAGTTTGTTACTGCACCCCGAATTGGTTTCCAATTTCATCATCTCACTTGCCCACACTGAACAGTCGATTGATGCTTAATATTGTTGCACGTCTCAGAAAGAGAAGTTTTTAAATTCAGATTGATGCAGTTTGAGGAATTGTATGAAAATTTCAACTTTAAGATTCTTATAATAAACCGGGAGAAAGGTTTTGGCTACTTCCCCTTCATGAGCTCGGAATTTCAGCCTGAGTCCAACTACAATCGCTATCATCAGAAATGTAGTGTGACAGCCCTATTTAGGAGATTGCTTACTATCCTCAGTTAATGTCTCCAAGAAATCTACCCAACAGCTTCACTGACTCTTGAAATGGTACCTAACAATCAGTTTATACAGAAATGTATTCAGTGGCTCCATTCAGTGCAGAGTTAAAAAATAACTGCAGAATTTTTGACGACTGAGACACCCTAGCATCAGTCCGTTTGCAACCATTTAAACAGATTGTGTGCATGATGGTACATTAAGTTGTGAATCGTGGAGGAGGCATGAAGTTGAGTTTGCACGTGATAACCAAAGAAAGAGCAATAATGTCGGATGAAAAGAGACTGTAGACAAGCAGAATGAGTAAAGAAGGAGAAGCTGTCACAGGAAGACAATTATTACTGCTCATTCGGATAAACTGAACACACTGCAGGTTTGACAGACGAATTAGTTACTTATTCTTGAAAATGGTACAGTGTTTACAAATGGCTTTCGACAGTCCGAATGGATTAGTGCCACCTCTACTCACATTCTTGTCAATATGTCCCGTTTTCCCCACTGCATTGTTTTTACTAAGTTTCAACTAAAATGTATTTCAACTTTACTAGTAATGGACAACCAGTTCACGTTATTCATATCTTGAATTTATTTACACAGAATGGGTGAAGCTAGTCTACTATGGTATGTTACCTGTATGACATTATTACCGCGTTGTTTACAATACCGTGAGAATTATGATGTATGTTTAAATAAAATGGTATTTTGTTCTGTAAGAACAGTACTGGTTATGCAGGTAGTATATTGGAGACGGATAAATAAAATACAACTGCATAACACAGTGTTAATGACCAGCAATATTTTGTGAAAAACATTGTCATAGAAACTTTCAGTCAAATCGATTGACATCTGGAACTCGTTAGTCGGAGTGATCTCTAATTAAATATCTGTAACCGCTGAGGCATAATGAGGTGTTACCTCAGCCTGTTACTACGGAATTATAAAATGCACTACTGTCTAATTCAGAGACACTAACAGTCTGAACCCAGGTAACAATGTTTGCGAACATTGTTGCACATCCAATTGAAAGCTCCGTTTGATTTGTTCCTGCTCTAACAGGACTAAATCATTGCATCTCCCGCGAAACTTTTGAAACTTCACATGATCTTAAACACCGCTGTTTACAATTTGTATGAGAGTAACACATGTGTAACAGTAGTTATGAAAGTGCCATAATTCTGCGACTGTTTTTAGTCAGTTTTACAGTTTGAAAATCATAAATGACTTACAGCTAAGCAGTATGCTGCGGGAGGTAAGTGTTTTAAAAGCTCTGTTTCGAAGATCTTGAGTTTATCCGGAAAACTAATGGAATAATCTTAATAGTGTGAATAATAATAAACCCATGAAAATTCATCCATTGGCTAATGGCTCAGGCGTACAGTTTGTGAAGAGCTGCATTCAACAGTTGTGCTGACTATACGTGTATGTTCGGGCATGTGTCAGACTCGTAATGGTCTAAGGGAACGGCACGACTCACAATACATGAACAAAAGTTGGCGTTACTTCTACGTGTGGAAGGCATAGAAGACAACACTAAATGCCCAGTGATAAGTCATCTTTCAAGACGTTTCGGTTAATAAGTGCAATCGCACATTCATGATTCATATCGGAATCTGACTGAAACGGAAGGAAAAGAGCTTCACCGTTAAATGGAACTGACCTTCGGATTCCATCACCTTGCTTCAAAAGTATCAGTAAGCTAAAGTATATTGGAAAGGTATGTTACCAAACTTATTTCGGATGAAATATATGTTCATGTTTCTATCCGGGAAGTGCCCGCGGTAGGACACTCAAGTGGCATTCAGTGGATGGCTTTCGGAATAAATTGTATATAAATGGGGATGATTGGAACAAGTTTAACGTGATTCGTTGAGGAGCAGTAGTGTTGATTCTTTGAACATTGATGGACTTGCTTTCCGTTTCGGTTCTGTTGATGCATCTTGAAGCTGATTTGGACCATGATATGATTTGACTGTCTACTTATTTCCAGCGAAAGTGCAGAAAGGTTGAAGTGTGAAATAATATTTACAACATCAGGTTACTTAGAATTCACTAGAATTGTTACTAGCGTCAGTACAACTGAAATGTCAATCAGGCGTTAGAAAAATGTGAAACAAAACAGACTGTTCCGGTTCAACAGACTGAACATACAACACGCTTGTTTGAATCGTTGATGAAGACTTTTCACACTAATCCTGTTTTCACCCACGTTTTCATTGCTTCAAAGTTCCCATGGAAATATTGTACAAATTTTTCATTTGTCAAATTGATTTATGTCTGAACTGTGTGTTCCCTCATGAGCAGTTTTCAGATCGACATAAGTAGATCGGTTGCACAGCTCCACTGTAAAGTGGCCACAGCACCATGATGCCGAACCTCTGTGCTTATTCAACTACCATTTTATTAACAGCGTATTCACAATATATGCGTGTTTTAATTTACTTTCTTGTAACACCTAAAGCGTGCATTAATGTTTTGCGTACCAAACGAAATTGTTGGAGTCTTGACGTTCGATGTAAAATATATACAAAATTACTGTCAGCTGTTTCTTAAAATCGTGCGACCTCTAAATGTGTCCGTTTAGCAGAAAGCAACTCTAGGTTGATGTTGAAAATCATGGTAGCACACAATAGGTTTGATTTGGTAAGCGCTGTGGTGAACATTACGCGAAGGGCATATCGACACAAGTTTTTGATGTCCCAGCTGCAAACATATTCTCGCTAAAACTTGCCATCAACCTGTAAGCTATTTGAAAATTTCCTCTAAGCAGGTCAACTCATTAATAAGCTAATGTATTTGAAAGTTGTAGGAAGCAGAAACAATTTTCACAAATCGCCCAGAAACCTTAGATTTGAAATATACTGTCAATAGTCTTCAAGGTTACTACGGTCTAGCAACTCCGTTAATAGACTTGAGTAAACACTTGAAGTACCAGTTTTACTACATCTTATTTTAGTGGATGTTGGGGAATACGTTTTACCGAACGACTTAAGAACAGCTGACGTCCTGTTAATCCAAACCACTGCTTGTGATTCATATGAACAGTCACTAAATCGGAAACAAAACAACAGCATTCTCCGTCTACTACAGACATACCTATTCTGTACAAATTTTCATAGAAATCGATAGTCATCCGGATGTATATTAGCATAACAAGTGATACAGATATGACAGACTTTCCTGTGACAACAATTGCTTCAACTGAATTTCTGAGAATTACTCAGGGCAACTGAAAACACTTGTTACAATACAATCTTTTAGGACTCATTAACTCAAATATTCTTCAATAATTTAATGGGTTCGTTCCTTCTGTCAGATGCGACTGAACGGAATAATACATTAAAATGTAAGAAAGATAAGATGAACTTGTCGTAATATAAATATATGAATGTTTCTCTACTTACCGTCGCATAAATTACGTTGACATATCAAACTCCCTAATTGCAGCTATTGACATCTTCAAATCTATCCGTGAGTTGCAGTACAAGGAGTAACGTACAGTATATAGGCTTCCTTGTTGGAAAAAACATTGATGTATGCAATCCGGTTTTGCAGTAAACAAGTTTATTTCCCTTACAAAAATGTCTTCCGCAATTCCTTTTGTAATGATGTTTACCATTGCAAATTCATCAGCTCTGTTCAATCTAATCTCTTATCAAAATATCCCACGCCGCGACTGGTTATCCTACTTATAAAAAATAATTTCGGGTGAAATCTAAAACTCATGTTCTATTTATTTATTACATTCTGTATCCTACCGTACGGATAGCAGTTTATATATGGTGGTGAAGTTATCTGAAAATTCCCCAACATAATCCTGCCTTTTGAATCAGGAGTAGTTCTATCTGTCATGCCCAATTTCCTCGCAAGCTACTTGTGGTAACTTTGATAGATCATTTACCCAGAATAACTAACCTATTCGTTGAAATCATTACAGCATCGTCCGTGTACGACTCAGGTAAGGTAGACTTTGATTTGTAGTATTTTACTTGAACAAGCATGTCACTTTATATCAGCTACGGATTTTAAGAGGTATGAACAGATATTTTTAACAAACGTGGTGATCGAGACAACAGGAAGGTGGCACATCACACCAGTCACGAACGGTTGCACACTCAACTTACACTTATTTCACACTTCAGTATCATCGCTTCACATAGTCAAGGAAACGAAGGAACGTACGAAGCACAATTATCCATTAGCGCTCTCATGATCATTCTCTTAAGTCAAGCCGTGATCATGTTTAATATGTCACATTTACTGTAAGTTGCATTATTGCTCAATTTTCGGTCGATTTATACCTTGACTGTTCTATTCTTCTATGTGGTGGCTAGTTAAATCCGTTCAAACAGCAAACCTCTTCAGTTGATTGTCGAGTTCTGCGCATTTACAAGAGTGCTGTTCGTGACACGTGCATTGGTGCTCAAACCCGACTGGTTAATTCTAATTCTTTATGCCATGTCTCATATGTACACGCCAGAAGTGCAATAACAAGAATGTATTCCTTCACACATTATGTTTTACGGAATGGTTTGATCTGTCTTCGTTCCTCATGGTAAACCGTATACAAGCTTGTCAATCTTTCTTCAATTCTATATTTATCAACTTGTTTCCATAGACGATGCGCACCTGTCATTCAAAAACAGTAAGTATTTTGAAAAAGCTATTAACACTGAAATAGGAGATTTTATAATTTTCCCAAAACGCTGCTGTTTTCAGCCACTAATCAGCGGGCCAACTGTGTAACGTTTATGTGGACAATTTTGTCTTGGGTCGAAAGAAGATAGGGTATACAAGTAGAAGTGAATTTGACCAGGTCATAGGTGTAGATATAAACAACGCCGGACAAAATATTCCAGCAACTGGTACTGTGTCAGGTTGAGCAGTCATGGAAAGTGTGGTTGGTCGTTGCAAAGCAAACAATAAACAGACAGCCTCTGTATGAACAAGAGTTGATCACTCAAATGTAGCCAACGCGTTGGTGCATTGTGTAAATCAGCTTTCGCCCGACGAGCTCGTCCATTTTGTACCGCATACTCCGCAAGTTCATAAATTGGAATGACCTTCTCGGAATATTCTATGTACATGCATTCTACCACATCACTCGTTGGCAGAACTGTTATCGTTCCTCTTCGAATTCTTCAGACAGAATTTGTCTGATGGAAACATGAAGAACACCTTCAAATTCGGTAATACCATCAGCGGATTTAACATTGCCAGATCGACAATCCTTGTTTACAAATGTCACACCGAATTGAACAGAGTATGTTTATCACATTACACTGCGGCCAACAACATACCTTATCGAAACTAATCAAGGCAAACTAGTTCTGCACCACAGCACAGTTCAGTCTCAGTAAGGAAACCTCTCGGCAAGTGCATGGTGTGACAATGTCATTTACTTGTAAACCATTCCTGATGAACGTGCTGTTGACAGAGCTTGGAACAGACTGGCTACAACAATTCATTCGTGATTGCACTGTTTACAAGTGTTATGTGAATGACAATGTCTATGGAGCTAGTGACGTCGCTGATCCGGTGGATTTCACAGACACGATCAGAATTCCCAAAATTGCTGTCAACAGAGCATTCTATGTTTCCGATTTGTGTTTTTCAACTATACTGCAGACACTTTTCCAATGTTAAATGGGAGAATATCTGATTCTGTGGATTCTTCTGTGTACACCCATATCTCTTCGACACAAATTACTTGAGTCGCAAGACCAGACACTCATCTGAATGTTGCCGTGATCATCGTTTAATCGGAGTAAGTGGTGGGACCACTAAGGCAGTTTCAAGAGGAAAGGTGTCCAATCGTGTTGGTACATGTAATTCTGTAAATCTGTCCTCTTCTCGTCAGTGAGATCAAGAATTCTAGTCAAAATGTGGACTACCAGAATGTCCTTGCAAAATCTAATCTTGTACACACAAGTGCTGTTGTACACTGATTGCGGTTGCTGTGACTTACCACACACATCATGAATGACCAACTTGCCACTGTTTCTTGTGCACACATTTTAGTTATTATGGTTACATTTGATCAAACATGTTTGGTTTACATTTATGTTTATTCTCACACACAGGTATGAAGTTGATGATTTCGTGTAAGCTAATTCAACGGGAGTCTCCAAACTGTTCAGCATTTGTAACCTACTTTCATGAGTAACGTTCAAGCAAATGACGAATTGCATTCATCCAGTGAAAAACCATTCGTTTTTGTTCCGCATGACAGCTACAATTTACACGTTGAACATGCTTTGTAATAGGGTTCGCCTTAGGATATTTTGCTCTCCCTAGGAGAGGAATAACGCACACTCGTACGTTGCAGCCGAACGTTTCTAATTATATAGATGATTACGCCTGAGTTGATTAATATTCCGCAATCCATCGATCGTTTTCGAAATGAATAGGCTTTGTTCTGTAGATGCATCAAGAATAGCTGAAGGTAAGTTGAAAATATAAATCCTATTTTTTGCGTTCCTCATTTCAACTTCGTTGGCATTGTAACACGGGCATTGATCGTGCGTTTTCAACTTTATGCGCAATACATCGACTAATTAGACCTGGTGGAAGTGTGTAGTTGGCGTACAAATACTTATATCTGTTTGGTGACACAACTTTGAAAGGATTACAGAATCCGCAACCAAGTAAGTTTTCCTTTATTCCATATTTTGCTTTCTGTCCGTTAGAAATATATTTTAAGTTCCGGTGAATATTTTGGCTCACTTAGGTTTTTAGACTGTAGTTCCTGTAACTGCCCACAACAGTCACCCATAAGTGATACACACACTCAGGACGAAGACGAGATTAGTGTTCCGGCCGACTTAAGGAAACACACATTAACAATCAAACGAGTAGAAAATTTGTGAGCAATCGGTATATTGGTTTATTGTTAATGTGTTAGTGTCGAATCAGATGCTTCTTCAGTCCAGATGAACAGGCTACAACTTCGTCGAATCCACAGTAGCAACCAAAGGCATAAGAAAACGCCAAACCAAGTGGATCCGATGTTATTAGATTGTGACAGAACAAGATTGGAATTAATAATTGCGGTAGATAAGAGTTACATGAACAGCGTAACCGTGTACAGTTCCTTTGCAAGAAGCTTCTGCAACAAAAGTGAAAGGTTGACAACTAGTCGGACGACGAATTGTTCGCGAGATTTTTGAGGTTTTGATAACTCCCTCTGACACAAATGTATTCTGCCTATTGGTAGACCACTGTTCAAAAATGTTACGCATGGCTGAGTTGAACAACCACTTTGAGCTTCCGTGTTCTCCAAGGAAGGTGAAACTTTCATTCCAATGAAAATTTCCCAGTAGCTCGGGAATAAAAATTATTTACTTGATTCATATTTCTGAAGATCTCTAAATAATTTCTACTGTGCATGATTGTTACACACAGAACCAATGATTGATTGAAGCGTTGCCTCGTTTTTATAAAAATCACTTTTGAACTAAACGTGTTGCTTTCAGTATCAATCCAAGCTTTCATTGTGTTGCATTCTGGCGCAATGTTGCCTTATCGTTCAGTCGTCAGACATATTAAGCAAAACATTATTAGTCAAAACCATTATTTCATCAAAAGCTGTCAACGTTATAATGTTGTAATCAGAGACAACGCAGTTGTTCAACTGATATTTCAGCCTTCCTCGACGAAATACGGACAGGTGATAAGATCCTCTTAAAATAACTCCGTTCCATTATATTTGATGATTTATTCCCCTACTTCCGACAGATGTATTGCAACTGACTTGTTAATGTCATTTTATTGTCTCGCAATTAGTGGGTGATAAACTTTGAGGAGTTTAAAATTCTAGGTGGATAAACTCGAAACTAATTATCTAAGAATTTTCATTACAGGAGAGAAAGAAGTGCGGCAAGGTAGATGAAAACAAAGCGAAATTATGACTTTTAAAGTCCAGAAAACATTGATCGCTTTCACTACATTGATTGAAATAGTGTAGCTTTCGTTTCACAATGTTTAGAATTTTCATATGTTACCATGGACAACAATACCCATTTAACTATATTCCAGGTGTTGCAGAATTCAATCACGGTAAATGGAAAACTCGCCATTGTCTGTAATTGTCAGCGATCACCGTTCCCATGCAATATATGCACTTAGTGTGAACAAACTGACTACGCGTTTCTTTCCATCTTGTTTTTGTTTGATCCCTAATAAACAAATTGTCTCGTCGCAGATCACGGAGCAAAAGGTCAGTCAGCTGAACAGATTTAGCAATAGTGTTTTCGTTGTGTTTATCTAATTTTTGTCATGTCAAATTGATGACATCCAAACTCACATTCTTCGTTAAATTTCTGCTTCTCATATAGTTCAAGACCTTCAAGGTAAATTGTTTGACTGTCATGAAACCAAATAAGGACAGGTATTGTTTTAACCGTAATCTGGCTTGATGACTGTTAACATGGATGTGTACATAAAACAAACTTGGAGTGGCCAATACATTCACTTTGACAGTTCGGTTCCGCTAAATCAAAAGCGAAACCTCATACGATCTCTGACGGGTGGGCTTAGAAGATTTGCACCCTTGACACTCTACAAGCTAAGCTAGACTTTCTACAGGAAATGTTCGTGCAGAATGGCTACCCAATGTATTTCATTCAGAAGGCGATGCAAGTGGTAGATTTGAAACTTTAGCCACCGTCTGTGAATAAGAAACTTGTGTTTATTAGTCTTCCTTTCAACAGCGATCTTATGGCTGAAGTTACCTCAAGAAAGCTCAAAAAGTCAGTCGAAACAACCTACCTTGCTGCTCAATTGTACTTGAGATTCCGTTCAACACCCGTTATAATATCACAGCTCACAGACAAACGTCCACGTTCTACAACCAGTTGTTGGGTGTACTCATTTGTTTGTTCGTGTTGAGCGCCATACATTGGTACTACTACAAGGCAATTGTCTGATAGAGCGCATAAACATCATCCTAAGTGGTTGAACAACGGTGTGATTAAGACGGTTTTAAACGCGACTGTTGTTCATTTGACCGACTCCAATTATCCGGTCAATGAGAAAGAATCTTTTCAGATTGTCTATCGAGTGCCAAGAAATCGATCAAAAATGGTTGGATTCCGAATGTTTACCGTTGCCGAGGCCATTGGTATCCGATTACACACACCTGACCTCTGTGCTCAGAAGAAGTTCGTGCGGACACTTAATCTATTCTGGCCCACAATCAGTCAAGCTCACGAATTGGAACAGCGATTGCGTAACTGATATCACACACTGTCCACAAACTCTATTGACCATTTTTCTAACTCACCCCGGTTATTGTCTTCATGTTTATTGTGTTGTAATTAGACTGATGATCAAACACAGAAAACAACTCTTGTTCGCTACTTTGTCGCTGTCATGATTTCATTGGGTATTTTCGAACGAATTAACATGAAGACGCAGAATTTTGTCAACCTGTCGATATCATTTGTAGAACTTCATAATGGTGAGCGTTTATTTTCATTTTGACTATAAATCACAGGGGGTCATGTGATTCCTCGTCCATTATGCAGTCATCAACACTGAGCAGATGCCGGTAGAATATATAAACCGTCCGAGGTACAATTTCAAGAAATGTTTGCTTACGAGGGTTTCAGGAGGTGAACTTCTGAAGTTGTTTAATCATATCATGGTGGAGGTTAGTCACATATTCAAATATCGTAACACTACTGTTAATCCAGTGGGAGTTTTCCGCAGTACGGTTATTTGGGACAGCAACGATTCATGAAATGTACATCCAATCTCAGTTGTACCAACGGTCTAGTTTGTCTATGAGCCGTATGCCGTAGAGCATCGCTCAGGGTTTATAGTCGGAATTATGAGATGGTTGAAACGGGGGAAAAATGAAACGTCCTTAAACGACGAAGTGTTGCGCAGAGGTGAAAGTTGATACAACATTTTGTGGACAGTGAAGTTTTGGTTTTTATTGTACGGTATCAACAGTACAGTATCAACAACTTCATATGTCTGTGTAGTTTTTGAACTCGTTGGTTTTGAACATGAGAGTACACATATAAATTTTACATATAGTCATTTGATAGTCATTTCTCCCACGATCGGATGAAATGATATATGGATTTATAACAGTAAGAGTGAGCAAATTAAATTGAAGTTTTTGACAGTTATGAGCTATTTACAGTGAGACAATGAATATCGCTCAGTAAACGAAGCACAAACAAAAAATATTAGCAAACTCATACAGATAAAACTATGAGAGTCTTTCATATTTTCCCATTCTCTATTTTTTTTACAAATTACAGAATGGGCACTTATGGTTTTTAAAAGTTTGTATTGTTCCCCTCGAAAACAAAATTGATCTATTTCCACTCGTTTTCATGACTGCACGTTTAATTAGAGAAAAGAAGGCCGTATGTTGTTTCATTTAAGTGTCATCAATCTTCTTTTTTGTAAAACCAGCATTTGATGCTTTAGAAATAGAAATGATACCGGTCTAAAACTGATCCAACCACTGTAACTTTAACCCAAAAAGTATATCCACCTGAGAAGCATTTCATTTTCGATCTGGTGGATGAAAACTGTTGAGTATAGAGCAGAACTTTCGTCAAAAATTATTTTCAGTGAAAAGTGCCCTGAATCCAGGTAAGCACACAGCACCATTGAACGAACTACTATATCTTTATATAATCTTTGTGAACAATTATGACGTTTTATACATACAGATGTAACTAAAGACGATTGTAAGTTCTGACGATTTTTTCTATCTGACTATAGTTGTCACTTTCGTTACCGGAACCAATTGCAACTTTTGTAAATCATACTTCTAATTGTAAAACCACAGTAAGCAATGTTTTTGTTATGCCCTTTCTTCTTAAAGGGAGCCTATCTGCATTTTTTGCTCAATCTTGACGATTTTTCAGGTGAAGATGACGCATCAACAGCTGCAACGTGTAAGTATATTTGTATTACAGAAAATAGTGGAGTTTTGTTCATTGTTTACTTGAATGCGCCTTTATATTGACAAAGTGAATAATTTCAATTTTGGCTAGCTGCTTGCAAAATACATCGGAACAGTAAGCGAACGATGATTGCTAAACTGTTAGTACACCCGAATTTTCTGGAAACCACTTGTATATTGCTAACCGTGGTTCCAGTTGCGTTAAA
Source organism: Paragonimus heterotremus (assembly GCA_013368495.1). Classification (NCBI taxonomy): domain Eukaryota; kingdom Metazoa; phylum Platyhelminthes; class Trematoda; order Plagiorchiida; family Troglotrematidae; genus Paragonimus; species Paragonimus heterotremus. Next base: position 29,913 of record LUCH01000178.1, read on the forward strand.
GTATAAAGCAACCTACTGCGTAGTCTGTATAGACAGTTCTACCAGAGAAACTAGTCTGAGAAAGTTGACTTGAGATAATATTCGTGAATATTCGTGTTAAAGTGTCCGATTCTTAAGGATGTGATTCTTCTCAGGTTTCCTCAATGAGGACTGATGATCATTTTAATTGCCATGAAATAAATTTCTGCACTGAAGGTTTTTGATGTTAAGTACGGTTCGATCACCTCAACTATATATTCACAGTATTGCAAGTTGGTTATGAAAAAAATGTAAGAATATGTGAATTTATTTGTACGCTTATGCGATTCATTTTAAGCGATGATTCCAAAGAAAATAGGTAAGATTTTATTACTGACGGTATGACATAACGTCTGGTATACTGTAATTCAATTTGACGTTGGTTTTCTTGAAGCGGCAGTTAATTTTGTGGAAGTTGCCGATTTGTAGATAATCGGAAATATTGTCACGTGATCGCGACAATTGAACTTTGTTTTATTTGTGTTGATTATACGGATATACAGCGGCTGATCCTTTCCACTATGGTGAGTTCACACGTCGTCCATTGTAGGTTATATGTAAATACACTGGAATACTGAATGTCACTGTACACGTGAATGTCACTGATTTCAATTGTGAAAAACAAACTGCTTGTAACTGGATGACCCCATTCCAAACTTTACCCCTCGTGCTTTTTAAGCTATGCTTGCTTTACACTATGAACTGATTTGTGAATTTCAGTTTTGCAGCGTTTTGGAAACAGTACGCATTGATTACTTAAATACAATCAGTCATTATTTTCTGATTTAACATCTTTCTCTGTCTATGAATGAATACTACACATTTTTTGCCTATTAATAATGTCTTGAAATCGTTGTCTATGGCAAAGCTTAACGGGAGGTAATAATCTAGGAGGATGGGAAATCGCGTATGAAGTTAACCCTGATTTTACAGAATTACTAATCAGAATTAGTCAACGTATGCTACTCTAAACGCACCTGATTTGCAAGCTATATCAGTGTAACAGATGCTGTTTCATGGGAGTTGTAACAATATCTGACTATATTAGTTTATTTAATGGCACTTGAAACACTTTAGAAAAATGACAGTAAGAATTGTTATCGCTATTATTGTAATAAATAAACTAGAAGAAGGAAAATCGGTAGCAATGTGGATTATTCCTAAATATTACCAGTGTTCATATTTTAACCACACGCCTGAGATTATTGAGTGGAACCTTTTCTAGCAAATAGCTATGACCGATCGGTGTGTATATTATTTCAGACACGTCTGATTGTTCACCTAAATACATCGTCGCTAGTTCGTGATAATAGCCAGGAGAGGAAATGCTCAAAAGGCATTGTGAGCACTGAGTAAGAAATTTACAGACTCTTTATTCGAAACGCAGTTGAGAATGGTTTTGTTCACAATGCCCTTTTAATCTGTTAATGACACACTAGCTTTCATTTATTCGCAGATAGATTTTGACTAAGTTCCAACAGGTCGTTCATGATGAATGTGCATTTGTTAGGTACGGAAGCATTGTGGAATGGTGAGCGATCGTGCGTTGTTGTTGACGCTCTGTATGAGATTGATTGCATTGATTTCCGGACAAAAAAATCTACAGAGGTTATTACTAGTCAATTTATTTGTCTAACAAGTTATTAGCCTGAAATAATGCTTTATGTGTATATTGTTATTTGTCAAAGTAGATGGGCCTTTCTTGTGTGTTCCCCCTAAGTTATGTACGTTTATGTGAGACAGTGACACAGCTTACGTTCGATTACAAATCGTTCCAATGATATATCATCAAGCGTAACAATATTAATACAACTTGCCCCCAGACATTTGCAGTCTGTAGAATTAGATTTGTTCAGTTCTGAGACGAGCAATTTTACTGGCAAGTAGGTCGGAACTGCCTTATAGTACTTGTTTCCGGCGACTTGATTATGTTTTGTGCAGTCTACTCAAACTATTGCTGTGTAATCCTGAGTAGAATTTATTCTGGTAATCTACTGCTTAGTTCATTTAACCGGTTAACTACTGGTCTCGTGTTGTAGAACTCGTAAGACTGGAATAGTGTTTGTGAACGTGTGCGTGTTGAGAATAGCGACAGGTGGCTGCGGAGAACTGCGTAACCACTGTTGGGTAGTTTATTCATTATCTAGAGTAATCTGGTATGAGGTAATGAATACGTAGTAAGAGCAATTTGTTTCGTCCTCTGTGGGTAAATCCAGTGGGAGCCTGTACGTTATAATGTAGGCCAAACCAGAGGTAACTAGACATTCTATTTCAAATATTCCGGATCAAATATTACCCGCTATACTTCAGTACGACTTACCGTGTATAATGCAAGACGAGAATCACTTGCAGTTGCTCTTATTTGATGACAATTTCGGATCATTTCAGTTGTATATCATGACTGTGGTGGTGGTATATTCTCAATCTTCAAAGGGTTCTATGACATGCTATCAGGTAAGTAAAAAAACTAGGAAGGTGATTTGGTGGAAATTGTGTAATCTGTTGTGAAACAACCAGAAAATTGTTTTGTTGATAACTCAGTACATTATATGTTAATACTTATGAACTGTCGATAAAGTAAAGTTTTTCGTTTTTAAAAGAAAGGAGTCTACGTCGTCGCCAAGGTAAGAATCTCCAAACTGTCGCGAAATGGACTGTGTTAGTATTTCGTTTTCAAGTTTATGGGAATAATTTTAAAAGCGATTTTTGTATGATTTCTTAAGATTTCCTTCACAACATACGAGCAAGTCAGTTTGTTTATGAGGACAACATAATTCCCTGTGAATATGTTCAGATTCAGATTCATTTCCTACAAATGTGTAGGCATTTCAAAGTGTAATCGTCCATCTTGAAAGAAGCAAAAGCTTTATAGGAACCCACAGCATATTTTCATATTGTAGTTCTTTTTTTCACAGATGAAAGCAAAATAAACGAAGGTGGGCGTTTACAATTCAATGATCTCAAACGTTATACTTTACAACCAACTTTTTTGAAACGACGCGTAACTAGATGGTCATAAGAGAAGAATATTTAGTTAGCGTTGTGCACTTCACCACATGAAATTTGAAACTCGTGCAATAAAAGCAGTTATCAATTGTGTTTGAATTGTCATTAATTGAACAAGTCTACAAGACATTTTCCCGCGACTGCAATAGTACTGTCTCATTTAGTAAAAGAAATGAACGGTTCGTGAAGGTGTTCACTTGTGAAAGATTATATAATATATTATGATGTTTCAGCACTCACTTTAAAAATTAATCAATTGGCAGCTTTTGCAACTTTCAAGGTGAGTTGTAACTGACGGGTTTAACATATTTATTGCTTTTTGTAATTCACTTTTAATGTAACTTGTTATTTCCACATGTGAGTCGGATGTCCATATTACACATTGTTACAGGAATTCCTTTACCAGAATTGTTGTACTGATAAATTAGTGTTGTGAAGTACACTTTCAGCCACACCCGTAGCAATTTCGATCTGCTTCGGATGATTGTCTAATGGTTCGGTTGAGCTAGTGTGTGCATATAAGGGTAGCTTCATAGTAGACACAAAGTGGTTTACAAACTGTCTTGCATCAAGAAGACAAACGATTATGGAATACCTTGTTTTGAATGTTTGACTGATATGCTGTACAGCGTTTATTTTCACTACCTCCTAATCCCCACCTGGCGAAGTAATACACTTTGCAGAGTCTCCAACAGCTACCTAGTGCCCGAAATACCAAGCACTGCCGGAATTCTAAGAATGGAAGCTGTCGGATGCAATAACTTATCGCATATGTGGCAGAAGAATTTTCAATCAATTCGGAAACATCTTCGAAGGATGAGAGATGATGGCGTTTATGCATTGTGGATGCTTTTCATGGAATCTTCAACCGTTATGAATTTTGTTAGTTGGCGGTACTCTTAAAACTCTCATTCACACCTTCTACAAATAAGAGAGATCTTAAAACACCGGAATGTAATCATTGAATATACTTCTTTTACACATATCTTAGATTGCTGGTGAAAAACTGGAGTGTTCTTTTAAGGAGTTCCGTAGTTGGTTTCACAGTTTTCATTCTGTAGTGAAAATTAAATTGTTCTTTTATTTCCCGGCAGTACAACGGCTGATTTGTCTTTCAACCTTGCGCCTGTTTATGGGAACACACATGGATACACACAAATTTTTCGAATAAACTGCAATTACCATTGCAATATACTGTGTGAAAACATCGTTATTCTATTCTACATACAAATGCCGGGCTATGTAGTGTGGAGTGTATCAACCTTTTTCAGGGATGAAACAATTTTTTGAAAGTTATCGCGCCGTTAGATTTGAAAGTCTGAATCACAGCCATTAGATCATTAGTTTGCAATTTGCACTAGGAAGCGATGAAGTAAAATGTTTGTTTCAAATTCTAATTTAATCAGGCTTAATCATCATTAATTACTTCATCGTGTGAATGACGCTCAACGCTCCAACCAATCTACTGCTGCGTCGATGGGTATGCTCAGTGAACGGAACAAAAATACCGTGCTAGCATTGGTCAGGCTGTACTTGCAATCGAGGTGGCCATAATAGACGGCCGGTGAACCTATACCATTGTGATACAAAGTGAACGAACTGAGTCTTTGAAACGGATGCTTGCTGTTGTTAACACAAAAGTGCCTCCCGAACAATCGCAATTGTTTGTTCTTAATAAACTCCGTGATGCTCAACCAGGCACTGTGGGAATCAAAGCGTCAGTTTGTGTTTACCTGTGATAGTCCATATCAGGCACACACCGTCCAGAAGACCGAGGTGAAGTTCCTGTCCCTACTCAGCTGAACGCATTCGACAAGGATCCTCAATGAAACATTCCCGACCAAAAACAAACCAACACAACCCCATTTCGAAATACGTATTGAAGATGAACACGTGCTTGAGCCCAGCCCCAAGTTTGTGCATCCAAACTCACAGAGAGTGCACAGCAAATAGCTACAGTCGTAAATATCAACGGACGATCTGTACAGGCTCAGCTGTAACAGGGATAAATGATGTGGAATCATCTAAATCATGAGCTGCCAAAAACGTATAGCTCAAAAATCGCTTAGTCTCTGATAGCTTCACTTGTTGCACAAAACGCGCCCGAAGAACTGAGCTAACGCCTCGTGTCTCGTAAACAACCTATATAGAGAAGAAATTTGATGTAACCTAGCTGTGCGCAATCGACTGTTTCACAAAGGTTTTATTTGCGTCTATTGTGTTAGCGATAGCTGAATCGTTTCAGCTGGAACAAATTCATTCCAATAAATTCCACGGGGGTTCCATAGTATTTGAAAAAAGATTATAGTGTGAGTTGGCCATTGTAGCAGCAGTGCCAATCTCTGTAATTAGTCACTCAAGCGCCTCACGGTTTGACAGTGCATGGTGTACTCACTGACTGATCTTGATTATACTGATGACAAGGAGTTGCTGTTTGACAACTTTCAAACAGCATAAACAAAGCTAAAGGTTGTTTCGCGTTCTTCTGAGTACTTCGGAATGCGCTTTGCAGTCTCAAAATGCCAAGTGATTTTGCGAGATTGCTGTGATTACGTAGATTCACTGTTATATGATGAATCCATGGAGGTTGTTGGCCGGTTTGTGTACCCGGGAAGCGGTGGCGGCGGGGGTGTGGGGAATGAAATAGAAGCGCGTGTTTCCAAGGCTAGGGCGGTGTTCGCCAATATGAGACACCTATGGCGACAGAAAAGTTCCTCTCTATAGCTTAAAGGTCACGTGTATCAGACAACAGTTGGGACTGTAGTATCTTACGGCAGCGAGACATGTCCCCTCAGGATAGAGGACGTGAACCGTCTTCAGGTGTTTGACCATCGATGTCTGCGTTCAATCGCTCGTATCGGATGGCACCAACGAGTGAGCAACGAAGAGGTTAGGAAGCGGGTGTTTGGCACTTTCGTTCAGTCACTACATTTTTACAGACTTAGTTGGTTAGGTCATGTACTAAGGATGCCAGCTAATCGTTTGTCATGCCGAGCACTGCTGGCCAACGCTGCGGCCGATTGGCGTAAGGTGCGAGACGAACAGATGATTACCTGGCGTAGACAAACGAAATCGTTCACGAAGGGGATAGTCATTGTAGATCGGGTTCGTCTCCAGGACTGGAGCCCTCGAAACTCGCTGAGTCAGTGGTTCGAGACGTTGAATGGGATGACGGCTAACCGAGCTCAGTGGCGTGAATGTTGTCGCTGTTTGGCCGAGATGTCTGTAATGTGAGTGTATTTAGTGATGCGGGGCAGTAAAAGCAGTGAGGAAGCTGTCTTACTGATTATGCCCCACTTTTGCTTGCAACTCGGTTCTTTTTTTGCAACCTGTAGGCCTCTTGATGTTGAACGTTTATATATAGAGGTAGCTATATTTCAACAGTTGGGTCCCTTTCTCTAGGCTTCATTTCTCTTCCCTTTACCTGCACAGAGTCTGCTTTTTTTCCTCCGTGGTTGTGTGGCATTTGAGTATCAGTGTGAACCACTGACATATTGCTTTCTATGCTGATGACGGTGATGATGATGAACTATTGCACTCTGAGTTTTCTTCAGCGGCCTGCACAATATTTTCTTCTAGCTGAGAGCCTGAGCACGTCTCATTAGGCACGACTCGACGTAGTCTGTCACTACAACCCAAAGGATACATTCCGATATGTTTCGAGTTTGTGATTAGTATGATCCAAAATTGTTTTGTATGCTGAACGCTGTTCATATCATATTGTAATTGAACGCTAGTATCGGGTGTTCCAGTTGTGCTCATTGTCAAGTTAATAGAGCAATTGTTGATCAACACCACGACGCCGGAAATAAAGTCGTGTTATGATAAATTCTTGGGCATACAAAGATACTCACTACTGATGAGGTTCACCGGGAAAGAAGTCAGACTTTAATGCTTTAATTTAAATGAGATGAATGAGGTGGTTATGTGAATGTAAAATCCTTCACTAGATATGAGTGGTGTTCAGTCGTTAAAATGATCATTATTGGATGTAACATATAGTGAAGTCGCCAAGTGTAAGACCATAGGTCTGGAAGTACTGAACTCATCGTATGCATATCTGCACACAGTACGCATTACCTCAGACGTTTCAGTCAACAGACACCTCCGTAAGCAGCTGCAAAGCTGGTGATCAGATAATGGGATCCATGTATAGAATAGACTGGCGATTAATCGAAGCCAATTGACCAGAGCAATCTTAGTGTTGGATTGCACAAAACTGTTGCATTTAATTCTAAAGCGCTTTGGAAATGATTACGCAGGATGAACGAGTTTACACTCGGCGGTCTGATCTGTTAACGAGGCACTAATCGACCCATTGTAGTAAAAAGTAATGGTAATGGTTGCCAAACCATATTGAGACAAATTGAAACGAATATTATGTGCATATATGCTACACCGCAATCCTTACACCCAAACAGAACCGACCTCAAGGTTCCACACAATGCTCCACGTTCAGCTTACATTGACTGAACGTGACTGAATTCAGTCAGTCAACCACGTTATTATGGAATATCTACAAAACGATCCATGGTTATGGATTTTACTGAAGTTCGCATCCAGGTAACCGTCAAACGTATGCAAATTTATAGTTCTACCACTGTGGTCCATGGTAAGTTTCAACCGGAAGTGTATGCTAATCATGCATACAGTTGTGTTTCGAGCACAAATCTGAATAATGCGCTTACGATAGAAACTTGGATACTGTGAACTCGTCCAACTGTTGCGTGTATTTCTTTCAGGCTGTCGCGAGTTCCGCGCGATTTTTACACTCAAAGAGCTTGACGGGAGAAAGGATTGTTCACATCATCAAGCTGTATACAAAGGTAGATTTTCCATCGTTTTAGAGCGCAAAACTGGTATGGAATCAAACTAGATGCGCTGTTTTGTTGTCAAATGAGTCCTGCTTATGGCTACACTAAGTCTGTCACATGCATTTTCGGTGGCATTATGCCCATGGAAACAGACAGCGAAGTATAAGCAAAGATTCTGTCCGCAATGTGCCGTTCGTTTACATGTATGTTACTTAAGATAAGCCTGTGATTAAATTGTTCGGAATAGCCTTTTGCAAGTAATATTGTAAACGTGAGCTGTCTTTCCTCCCGCAAGATATCAATCGAGGTGATTTGCATAGCTTTATCGACCAGGCATTGGATAGGATTAATTCTCTGCTTTAATTATGCAAAACTACAACATTTCGTATGCTGTGAGATCCCGGTTAACACACGGTATACCTTCATTGGTACCGTCTCATCCGAGTCTCGGGACAGGACTACGTCTGGAAACCGGATAGTTTCAGGTGACACGGGCTCCATAGTAAAGCGAGCTGAACGGTAGTTAAGCCATTTCGGTATTTTCTTTTGGCTTGATGATTTACCCGCTACACATGAAATGTCATCTACATAGCGTTTATAGAAGGTGAGCGAGTTAATCTGAGTTTGCACGCGTGGCCATAAAAATGTCAGCTAGTAATAGCCCCGACTGTGACCTCCTTGTTATCTCATCCTTTTATCGATATAATCTAAATGAAAATTGAAACCTGGTTGCTCTATGTGCAACGGTATACTAACTGTTTCAATAATCCTACAGTTATACATTTACTCTAAAGACTGTTATCTAGAAACATATTTACCTCCCTGAGCGGGATATTCGTGAGTAGGAATGCTATATTAAACGTGCTTGAATCCATAAGTCTCGTTCGTCTCAAAGGTCGAAGCTTTCGAGATAACAATTGGGAAAATAGGTTTAGACATATTTTATGCTTGTTTTTCTCTCCTTGTTTTCTTTAACATTTTCCAGACACCCACGCGCATTGCAACACTAGGGTATTTTGTAGAACATGGATTTCATTCTCCGCTTTACACATGCATAAGCATTCAAATCGGGATAATAATTTGTTATCCAACGTTTTTAAATAATATTTTATAATCATGTCTGAAAATCCACTGAATGATTCTTGCGCGCATTTGTGAGCAAACCGTCAAATTTGTTTAATTTTTTTCCCCACAACTAACGCTCATTTGTTTCCTGTCCCATTCTGCTTCGTTCCTTATATGTTTTGCCAGAGATCCTGATTTACTCATACCAATATGTCAATGGCGCAGCCGAGACATCGAGCAAATCCAATAAGCATATTCATTATGTGACAAACACTTGACACGTGTTATGATTAGTAGTAGTTAGGAGGCCTATTGCCTCAGTTGTACTAACCACTTTTCACAAAAGTCATTGATTGTAAAGTCGAGTGTCAGAGAGTCGGACGGATAGTACTCAGTTTTCACAGAGTGATGTTTACTCTGAGTAATTTGCTTTGGTTAAACTTAGGTGTTGTAAACGGTGACCCAATCACCCTGACTACGGATAAATGGTTAGTACTACAAATACTATTGAAAATATAGATTGAACATCATCCACAACTGATCGTAGCAGTCGCATTCCCATGGACTTTCCAGTGGGCCCCTTTCGAACAGCAGAAGCACTAAGCTCGAGCTCGTCAGTAGTAATAATTCCGAATAGAAGAGGATTTAGTAATCAATTTTCAGACGTATTTTCAATAGGCTTGACGTTTACTTGGTTCCATCGAGAGGTGGTTCAATATGAACACAGCAACAGGCATATTCGTTGTGATAAAATCATTTCCAAACCTCGAAACCTCCGTTCAGGTGTCAAGTCGAACGTTAGTATATTCCGGTGCCGTGACTTTAGACCAAATAATTCGTACGATTTCTTTATGGTTTGTTCAACCTAGATTGATCACATTTTCAATGCTCTGTTCAATAGCACCCATATTCCATCGATATACTGCGAAGATCTGGAAACCTAACTTTAGAGCACCTCTCCATTCTTCCACCTGCAGAATTACGTGTGTAAAACTATGCGTCGTCTTCCATAACATGTCAGTTATAACATCAAGGGAACGTATACTTCCTGCTCTTTGCAACAGTGTCGTCACTCTTCAGGTGAGATATAAGGAGTTATCTGACCGATCGACCCACAATAGCAGCAGCTGCGACGCACTAGAACTCGTGCTGTTCTCCAGACAAAACTACACGAATTTCATCCAACCCAGTCGAGTTTCACCTATTTACTAACCGTTCGACATCCCAGTGGTCGATCACGTCCGCTTGACTGACGGCTGGCGGCGGTAACAACCTCGAAAATACCTCAGCAACCTGACCGGCCAGTATGCACGCCTATGGAAAACTGCGCTGCTGAAAGTTGACTATACCTGTCAATAGGTTCGTTGGTCTACTGTGAGTGACACCTCCTCGAATCTGATCACAGGAAGTCTACGATCTAGTTTCTAGCCGCGTATTTTGTCGCAGGGCTACGCGCGGTGATTACAAGGGAGCTTACTGACTGTTTATTTGAGGAATTAAACTTCAGATCCATTGGTCTTGACAACAGTCTTATAGTACTCTCGAGACAGGATCTCAAACCTATGCAATTTAATCATTGCGCGTGAAACTCAAAAACACCCACCTGGTTGAGGACATAACTGATAGTTTACCGAAAGCGTACTACTGTGCATCCGATCCCAGTAACCACATAAAGCTGGGCATAATCCGCAGACAGATACTGCATGTTTTTAATTCGACATTTTGTCTGATATTCGCGGGGTGAACTATTGCTCATTTCTTGTCACCTATGGATTCATATTTTGTGTTGCATTGTGCATGTGCCTGACTGCCAAGTGTTTGTGGCTTACCAATGACGACCTGTTTACCACAGAATGGAGGTCTATTGGGCTCTTATGACACCAAACGTGTGGTGTCTGACGTGGGCTACCCGCAAGTCGGAAGCATTTGCATTTATCTTTTGTGCAAGACTCAATCTGTATCAGACCATGGGAGTTCTGTCCTTGGTTTCCAAAGCTATTAGAGTGGATACACCAGAAATGTACAAAGTTTGTGCCCAACCGGTATGGTTGCTGTGACATCACGAGGAGACCACAGTGCACCACACCGCCTATTACGCAGTAAGCCCCTCAAATATCGCCTTATCGAGGGTGCACTGCGTATTTCACCCCACCGTATTGAGTATGAGAAAATAAGCCTCGGTCAGAACTGAGATACAAGGCCAATCGAAGCGAGTATGCGACTGTCGCCTCTACAGCCGTTTCAATGTGTATCCGCTGTTAGCACGAGATAGATACGTCGTCTATTATGACTTTGTCCTGTAATCATGCTTAATCTGAGACTTCTTGTGTTGGTCCGAGTGGTATCTCATGACTGTTTTGCCCCGTCAGCCTCATAGAGAAGAAAGGCGGAACATTCAAATCCATTCACTTTTGGGGAAATTGTAAAGCAAACACAGTAGGTGCGATTACCATCACACTTAGGATAATTCCACTGAACTTACGCATAGTTGAATGTCGAAGAATAATTGTGTTTAGCTTACCGAGGAGTAGTTCAACACTGCTATTAAACTGGAAGGAGCAATACGAGAAGACGACTTCTAAAATATCTAACCGTTTGGGTTTTCATGATATCTCCGGCGCAGCGACTTCGAAGACTACAAAAGAACTCTGACCATAAGTACACTCTCATGCCACGACGAATGTGGTTCATTCTTCATAACGTAGCTAACCACGGGAAGCAACTAGATTTACAAGTCAGTCACAACAGAATGGATAACTCTGTTAGAACAAACACACAAGCCAGCAGCCATCGTGTCAACTCTAAGTAGTCGCTAGATACATGATTATGTACGACATTATGATGATTGTGCCTGTCTCAAAAGGTTCGAATACTCAAGGCTGTTGAAGGTTCTTAATATCACTCATCGGCCTTTCTGTTCTAACAGTCACCGATGTGAATATTCTTCCTTGACCGGCGTGTTTGGCGTCGGTAATTGAATCTGGACTGCTGAGTATAACCGTGTTAAAACAAATGGCTGGAAGGACGTATGCAGCCTGAGCGTCACTCAGTAAACTTCCTCAATTGAAGGAAGTGTTGAGTTACACAAACATGAATTCATTCTTGAACAACCTGGACGAGCACCAAGACCATCATTTTCTGCGGAACACACGGAGCGTTGGTTTGAGGATGATGTGCGGAACTGCGAACTGTTCAACCCTACATTAATGTTTCGTAGTGATAAGTATATCGATGGTATGCCACATAATGACCTTACATACTTAAGACAGAGTGCACCTGAACCTTTCAGAATCGGTATGAGGATTAGCGTACGACAATGAAAATTCCACTGCTCTGTTCGGGCTGGTTTACATACCGCTGTTTGCGCATAGGTATGCTGACACAACGCTCTGAATAAAAAATTACGATGTGGTTATAGTCCTATTATATAATGTTAAGTTTTAATCACCCAGAGCCGAAGTTCACGAACCATTTAGGCAGTGCTCCAACGTCTTTTTTCACTGGGAATTCTACCAGGCATTACTAATGGCTGGATTGTTCTGGTATGTCCAGGACCATGCATTGTGGCAGGTAGACAAGGCAATATTTTGACTTGATAACGTCTTTACTAAGGAGATCAATATGACAGATAATCTAAGAATTACAGCTCTGCCTGATCACATCACGCGGAATGATTCAAATTAGCCATCTACACAAGTCTATACAACACATTTTCCTAAACTTTGTGTACAAAGACCTACCTCAAAGCAAAGTTCACATAAATGAAGATGAAACTGAGAAAGGTTGAATGGCCAGGTTCCGTCACAACATTCAGCCTAGATGATAATTGATGCCTTATCGTTGAGAAGGTCTTCCATGACATTAACAAAGGTATTTCAGCATAATTTACCCCACGCAGTAGAAAACCGAAGCTTCTGAGTAATGCAGCTAAACATCAGATTACAATGAAACAGATACCAGCTAGAACAGAGTGAACTTTGTTTTCCTGGGCGTATTAATTAAAGCAGTCACTGCAGTTTAGCCACCAACTCGTTGTTGTTCTAATGCTGCAGATGAATCTCATGATTTTCTACCGCGATTTTGCATCACGCAAAAAGAATAATACTGGCATTTTTACCATTCGAAATCTCCAGCTGATTTACCAGTACGGATTCAGAAGTGGTCAACATTCTGAGCAAACAGTAAGTAAGCACATCGAGAGCAACCCGACTAAATCACCCTGAACTACAGTATCGCAATTTAGACCCAGATTGGAGAACCTACTAACTCACAAAACATCGCTTCAAGTTTCCTATCCACTATCATCTTGAAAGCTGTGCCACTGAATTGAAAGTTCGGGCCCACTACCAGAAGCTTGGAAACAGTTGAGAATAATAATTGTCCTCAAATTTGGATGTCCTCAAATTTGACCGGACCTATCGGCAAATAGCGTTGCCTGCTGCAAAACTGACCATAAACCAACGATGAGTTTCATAAATGCTTATCTCCAGGACAAGGATGGTGACTTCGAAATTATCATCAACGAGCAAATGACTTCCGTAGGGGATACTCACACATCATGAATCTGATCACTACTTGTGACTTTTGTACGAAGGTTGACAACATAATACAGGACATTGGCGTGGGTAATTTGGAGTTCTTTAAAACGTCTGAATGGATGAATCATTCCATCTTGCTAATGAATTTCTACAGTTGTGACATTTTTGAACACGTAAAAACGTGAACTCCAGGTGATCGTTGGTTCAAAGTCAAAATTAACGTACAGTTGTCAGCGTGTTATTCTGTCAACAGCGGCATTCCATAAGGATTTACTTGAGGGAGTCTGTTGTGTATTCTCTTCCTTTTTGAGGAACTTCATAATCATCATAGACAACGTGTCACCACTGGTTCCCATTGGTCAGGAAGAAACAAACCTAGGGTACCCAAGTACTAAAAACAGCTACGTCTACCCTTGATCACTCATCAGGTGCTCACAAACTGCAGCTGAGCCAAAGAGTATTGTCATCTTGGACCAGCGGCACGGATAAATTAGAGGAATCCACCAGTGTTTCCTGAAGCGAAAACGTTCTCCATGTTTGGGCTTTCTCCACTAATCAGACATTGTGAGCGACAATCAGGCTACGCTTCAGCTTTCTAGGCATATTCCTTTTAAACCTGTTACGTGAACGGCCAGGACGAATGTTCCGTTTAGCCTCTAACAGCTTTAGTGATTTCTCTGAAATTCAATGCTTGTTTACACCTAGAACAAGCGTGGAGCATCATAGAGTACCTAATTCATGGATGGCCTTTGAGATTTGGCACTTATGCCTTACACACAGCGTGGCTACTTTCTCAACGATCAGTCTTTGCTGTCACTGAAGTCTTTTCCGACCAAAAATTAAAGTGAAACGACACTGTACGAACGTATGGTCTGAATCTGAGTACGTACCAGGCTTGATTACAAGGAACAGATTACCGAGTATAAAATTGACCCGTACGGTATCTAAAACCAAAGCTGGCCTTCTCAGTGTGTTCAGCAGACCGTCCAGTTTAACCCAATAGGTCATCCAGTTGCACAACTCAGTTTCATTGAACCACCTACCACATTCACATAGCTGATGTTGTTCTCTTCCGAGGATACTAAACATCGGCGAGTTCTAGAATGCCACGAGAAGATAACCGAACTGGTTAAACTAGTAGTCTACAGAAAATAGCTTGCTGTTCGAAGTCAACAAATGGAATGTCAAACACTTTTGTTATGCCGACTACTGTCTTGGGGACACGACCTAGGGACCATAATGATAGGCCGTTCGAGTCTGTATAGGTATTGTGCAGACGTAGCTAAAACAGCGCAATTAACCATGGACATATTGTGAAAAGTTTGTTAGTCATTCCATCCTGAAGAGTTTTCAGTTATGCTTGTCTTCATAATCCGTTCACATCCTCACAAATGCAAGCTTGTTTTCGTTTTTAAAAACACTATTCGACACTTGTTGAGGTTGTTCATCGACAAGCCACCAGAATAATTGTAGTTTTCCAGAAAATACCCTATCCGGAAATAACAGCAGCGATACTTCAACGTTCAGTAAGTTGCGGATTTTGTCGAGAAGATTCAGTTTTTGTGCATAAGATTCTGTGCCCCAACAGATCACTCCGTGACACATCTATCACTGAACAAGACTAATATGCCTCGATTGCTGAAATAGGGATAAGGAACTTGCAGGTTATTTCGCAGATAGCACTGCTTCACATTCAGGCTGTCTTCACACTATAACTCTGTTTAACTGTATGCTCACAGTTGGATGTGTGAAGAGCTTTAACACTTAATTCAAATGGTACACATGTGAAGACCAACCAGCACTACGTGTTTCCCAATCTTCATTTTGGTTAAGTTCCTCTGGTCATTAAATGTGCATGACTGGTGAAGTGTTGTTTTAGTATGCTTGAGTGTTCGTTGTCGATAGGATCGTTCGACGGCAGCTCGAATAAAGTTTCACCTTGCGTACTTCCATTCACTTTTTCTTTGCACACAAAACCGTTCAACACGAGTATTTTCCGACCAACGCAGAGATGGAAACGTACAAACAAAGCTCATTCCCACTCCTGTAATAACCGAGGAACTTTATTCCCTATCGTTTGTGCATAAAAATTAAGCCTCCCAAAATTGCCAAATATTCGACATTTGTTCCATTCTGGTCGGATGTTTCAGTTGTGAGATGTCGAAAATAACCCCGAAGTTTCAACTGTGTACTTCCCAATCCTGAGATCAATCCATATTTCGATGTATTACCTAATAAGAATCCTATTCCAAATGCCGTGTAATATTACAGTTCAGGAGCAGGGGAGTTTTTCAATATAAGTGGAATATCCCTGACAGCTTCATCATTCCCATAGAACCTATCGCGAGGTCCACCAGAGTAAAGACAATAGATTCTAGTTTCAATTTCGTTAGAGCATTGAAGTATTGCATAATACGGTCACAATCAAGATGTGAATCCCGTGTGAGCCTTCATGAAACAACCTTGTTGACTGGATTTCATACGGTTACTCTGACCGATAGAATTTTGTGAACTTTATCAACATTCAGACGAACTAAGAAATCTGAGTCACATTTTGCATCTCAAAATTCGGAAGGCAATCTGAACAATCACATCAAGTTTAGGAATTCACTGCATGATTTACTCTATTATATCGCGGTGGACGAGGCCAAATTGTGTTAGTTTATCGACTATCTTGACTGCCTGTGATTTCTATTTTATCTCCTATTCACTTTACGTAATTATGTCTAACCTTGATCGCAAGCACATTGCTAACGGTGGGCTGAGTTCGAATTTGAGAACCTTTACATCAGTCTTTCAAAATTTACTTACACCTGTGTGGCGCCCGAGCCTACCGTTGCCGCACGTTGCCTGTCTACCTGTGTACGCGTGTGTGTTCCGGTCTCTCTCACCCTGGCCCCGAACAATCCAATTGCGTTACTCATACAATCGACTGGTTGACTGTCTTATCTATGCCTCATCGTTAGTATGATTCATTATCTTGTGTTCGATAAAGCTACGTGCTATTGTCGTCACGTGCTCTTATTCTACTCCGGGCTGACTACGTGTCAGAGCTGGCAATTTGACGTGTGTTCTAGATTGTAACAACCGGCAGCATCTACATCAACATGTTTTGATCCACTCTTCGGAAGTGCCGCCTTCGGCGACAATATAGTAATATATACTTATTTCTGGTTGGAAATCACTTACTGCAGTGTTTTCAGTGATAGAACTATATTTTGTGCAGTTCTCAATGAAGACGCCTACAAAGCAACATATCGTGTGGGCTTAATGAAACATTTTATTATAAATGGTATATATCGATAAGTACACATATGCTCACTGCAGTGTTTGCTTCAGGAATCTCTCTGGGCGTAGGTAGGCACTTTCAGCAGCCTTACCATTGACGTAGTGTGTAAGTATCCGTTTACTTCCAGTGTCTGCTGCATGCAACTATCCATCGTGCTTATAGATTAAGGAGCACTGGAGTACAAATCCTCCAAGTTCTGAACCTACGGACGAATCATTGTCCACCACCGAACACCTATGATATAGACCGTGAACTCTTTCGTCCACACTTGGAAACAAGAGTCCTCCGAACCCGCGTTCAATTTCTACTCTACTGAGAGTTGACTATGTCTCAATCTATCCAGAAATGAGGCAAAAGGAAGGGCCACGTGTGACAGACACATATGAGCTGTATTCACTGTTGCTCGCCAATGACTATTATATTGTTATCAACGTTCAGTTAAGTAATGATGTCACCGTCACCCAGTCGCTCATAATCGGTGGTCATAAGTTGTGCAGTGTTCGTCTCCACTTGATATATAACCGTCTGATACTGTCAACATATCGGAAACGGAAGCTTTCGTCTGCCTTATTGCATGCACCTCAGATATATTTCCAAGGCAGTGTCTGACAATTTCCTGTTGCTCAAAGAAGTCTGGAAAATTAGACATTTTTGGAGGTATATCTTAACCTAACCTGTTTTCTGTGGATATCCAACATACTGTGTTGGATTGTATTAATAGGAAAGACTGCTTTGTGGCGTTTAGACATGAGTCACAGTGTTGAATGCTGGGATAGCGAAAATCAGCAAACAGCGAATTAGTTACATGTAAGTCCAACTTCCAGATAAATCCCAAGACGAAACCTTTCTTGGCTAACTTGTGCGCTGGGTTTGTGTGTCACTTTTTCTTACCAATATCTTACTCAACCACCGGCCTTGCTATGAGAATACAAAACATCTGAAACCATACAGAGGTTTAAATTTAGATAAAGCTTGTCATTACAAATGCTAAATTTATGTACTGACATTCTTATTCACTGTCATAAGTAAATTGACACTTATCATGTTTTACAATGCACAGACCGTTATGGAAATAGTACTGACGTTTAATGATGATCGGTTCACTGTTATTAGAAACAGAGCTACTGTTTCCTATTATTTTTTTCACAATTTCTGATGCGCTGGCTCAACAGAAATCTGATTTGATGCACTGTGAACAATGGCATTCACATTAGCTGGAGGAAACCGTTGAATGGATAAGGTTTTAGGAATTATGACAGTTTGAAAGGAGAACTAAAAGAGATTGGTGTTATCAGGTGGTTGACATTATGGTCGTAACATCAACTTTTGAGGTTGTCCGAAATTGTTGCTTAACGTTCTCCACGTTGGCTGAATTTCCGTCGTTCTGTCTAGAAGACCTAAGAACTCACTCCCGTCGGTCGATTCCGGCTGCAGCACTCACAGCTCACTCCAGCTGCCAGGTCACAGGCTGTTACAGTAAGCATGCCTGACTGCCCCTCACGTTGAACCATGTCACCGGATCAACGGCTGCAACAGTGAGACCCCTTTCCAGTTGGTGGCATCATTTAGCCTAGTCAATTACGCCACTTAGTATTTTCAGGCTTATGCGAACATATTCTGCGGGCTAACGGAATGGTGGTCTTTGGGACTCACGCCTAAGTCCATCCGGCCACAAACAAAATGAATACAGTGTACACCTTTCTACTGTTGCTAAACATAATTGTGCTATCCCGGATCACATCAGCAAACATTTGGTAAGCATTTTCCTTAACGCGTCAAATGCAACGCGAGGTGGCAGAGCTTACGTTGTTATACCTTTTTGTTTCAAAATGAACACGGCAGTCATTGAAGCAGAGGGCATGCAAGTAGCACTATTTCCGTGACAACGCACACAGTAAGCGTACGACATATCATCAAGTAGCACACCCGTCTCTCCTCTCCCGATTGATGTACTCTAAATGGTAAGCTACAAAATTGCCATTTGGTGGTACCTTATAGACTGCTGTTTCTGGTCAGCTAACCAACAGGTCACCAAATCAACACGTTTTTATGGCCGGTTGAACTAGCCAGAATCATCTGAACACTTCGTAATACGTTGCACAAAATGACAGCGTTTATGGCAGGGGAACAAAATCGAAGTGACTTTGTCTAGTCCCTTTGAAATAACTAATCGTCCTATATAAAAGGCGATTCCGTTATGTTACCCTAATTATTGTCTCCTGACCGTATGCTAATGTATGCTCACCCCAGTTAGTAATTCTTAGAAGGAAGCGTTGATCTATAAGGAGCATTTTATTTCTTGATTACGCTGCTAATAACCACCGTTAATGTATCGATAAATCGGAAGACTTATCCCTTTGGCCGTGAAAAGTTCTGTTGTCGAGTTTCCTTGGATTTCGTAATACCAAATTCTCCAAGTCGGGCAAGTCACTAAAACGATAATAATCCGAACATCGTTATGATGCACTCATTAATGCGTCGCCTGTTTTTCTACCCAAATATGCATCTGTGTGCTTCTAGCCAGGGTCCATAAGGGAACATGGTAAACGACGCCAGTTCCTGTCTGCCTTGTGTCCTCTGTACAGAAGCAACAGCCAAAAATGTTTAATTTGACAGAAGCAGTAAGGTGGTACCCTGAGGACCAGGATATGTACTGGTGTTTTTGTGATTAAGTTTGAACGATTCATCTCGTTACCGGCCAGTCACCATCACTACTGGGATCTGAAAACTGCCAGTTGCTGGGTTACCAAATCAAGAAAACCGGAACGACAGCGGTTTCAGCAGCACTAAGGTACGTCAGTTCATTAGAGGCAAGTACCTTTATTTATCGAGAAACGACAGTGTTTGCGATTGCTACTGGACGACAAGCGCTTTACCTTTGGATTAGGTTGTTCGTTGGCACGCTCACACGACCTTGCCTTAGGCAACTGGTTTATTAAAATCTGACACGCGTTCAGACAACACATTCTAATCACCACTCCTTATAAACAAGTTCGAAGCAATAGCTGACCGTCGTTTTTGATTGAATGGCGCCAATCGACCACAATTCCACCTGCAACAGTTCGTGCGTGAGCTCACATTGGCTGAACTGTCTTCAGCCAGGAGACCACTCCAGTCCAATCTTATTTTTAAAAAATTACCATCACACATAGAGGATTAATTCATTTTGGATTTTCTCCAGTAGCACGCCCCATGGATATGTAAATTCCACCGAACTATCGCTGACTTCGATTGCTCCAGAGAACTAATCTAAACAGTCTTACCGTATTTTCCGTAGTCGTCATACTTGCACGCACCCAATATGTTTATTATCGGGAAATCCACTTGTTAACGGCTATATTGTAAGCAGTTTCGTTATTTGGTCGATTGGAATCTCTTCCAGTTAAGCAGTATTTGGTAGCAGTTAAGAATTGTCGAGAATAATAAAGTTGATTATAAGTAGCGCCATGGCTCACATCTAGGCTTATATTTCGAGTAAATTATCGCGGCAGTATGGTATGGATAGAGCTAATCATCTATTTACCATGACAAATGTCCTGCTAAGATAAACACTACAAAAGTGAACGGGTATGATTAACGGAGAGTGGTTTGGCAAATTGCAATATACGTTCTGTCGTGTGCTTGAATAGCACACCAGAAGCTATCGGGAACAACAGTCTGCCGTCTATTTCGGACAGGTTTTAACGATTTGGGAGAGAGGACTTAGTTTTTGTTATGACATGTTTTCTAGGGCAACCACCCATTGAGCACATAATCACTTTGGAATATGCTCATCCGTCCGATGCTTAACGGAAGATTGGTCTTCTCGGCGTGATGACCTCTTAATAAAAACATGAAAATTTACGTTAATTCAATGCAAGTCAAAATTTGCATTCGTATTTATTAGAGAGTGTAAAACACTGACTAATCGTCCAACTTTCAGATTGGGATGATTCTGCTTCATGTAAGTCCTAAAAAGTGACTGGTATTTTGTCACTAATGTGTTTCGGGATAATGCATGTCTAGATCATTTAACAATGAAGCATGGTAAGTCCCCTCCAGCGAGTCATCAACGGATTCCCATTGCTAAGAAGGAACCAGTTTTTGCAGTCGGATGTGACCTGGAAACTAAATCAGTCAACCGCTGCTCTTATCACTGCAACAGATAAACACTTTCAACGTACATTTTACGACGCCTGTTCATTTTCAGTACAACGTCCAACTGAAATCCGAAGGACAAGATAGCCATACACGATCAATGGATGCCTGCATTTTTCTGGTGTCGTACATGTGAATGTGTGGGTCGCATTGCGAAGTGTTTGCATTCAAAAAATCAGGAAGAATCGATTAACTAGCTTTGCCAGAGGGATGAAAAAACAGTTGTCAGTGTGATAAATGTCTAGTTTACTTTAATCACCAAGCTGATGTTAAACATGCTTTTTACTTTTTCTACAAGGATTCACATCACTTAAAACCAGCCCGACAACGCATACTAGCCACAAACGAATAAAACGGTGTTAGATTACAATGGGATTCTATGCTGCCAAAAACATTTCCTGCACACCTTTGTAGCCCACTGACCACAATCGGATTCTTGTCAACCACATCGTCAAGCCGTTTTCTCAGATTGTGTGGTTTGGTACGCGTGCCGTGCTTGAAGCATTCCGTAACGATTTAGCTTCCGGTGTTCGAGAACTTTGATTACGTAGTTCCAATTATTGAAACGGACTAGTGCACAGCCAATAACCTGCACAGCTGTAATGAACTGATAGTGGACTACCTGAAATAACTATTCATTTCATCTCGTTTTACAGGTTCTTTGACCGTCTGACCAACGGGTGATTACTCTAAACCACTATTTACTGCAGCGACCTTTCAATTAAGAATTTGCCTCACAGATATTACAAGAGAACAATGCTATATGGAACTGACAGACAAGTTAGCCACCTCTTTCTTACTACTATGCTTAAACTATAGCCTGTTTCTCCTAATGCCGTATTTACCATAAACGTGTTTAGAAATTACGCGCAATCTGAAGTGAGAGTAACAATTTCTGCAGGTTATATCAAACAACCAATCTTTAGTTAACATTTTCAGTTTTTCACTTCAGACATCATATGTTAGTGTGCTGGGTAATTCTTTTCCCGTGAATATTCTCTAACTGTTTGTTGCGAATATTTCGGTTATTCACTAATCTACTTTGTTAGTTGTTGTTGGATGATGCTGTTTACTCGCAAACAAACGTTGTTGATATTGACAGTATCATCATTGTGGTTCAGGACCCGGCTTGCTTTTGGTCGTGTTCTGATGAATCAACTACCTTCAAGTTGAACATCATCCACAATTGATCCAAGCAGCTGTCGCATTCCCATTGACATTCCAGTCGGCCCCTTTCGCTCTCAATAGAGCAGTTCGTCAGTAGTGTATATCATCGCCACTGCAGCCGGGACTTGAATCATGGACACGCTGTTCATGAGGCAACCGTGTTTACCACTAAGCCATTAACCTCACATTAAGCACGACCGAATCATCATATGTGAGCACTCAACCACTTTTGCTTGTGAGCAATGACGGTTGAGTAATGATGATTGGGCGTTCACATGTGGTAATT
>LUCH01000178.1:70552-115128 GCA_013368495.1 Paragonimus heterotremus
TGCTGTGTCCAAATGTCACAACACTGACGTTAACCTCGACTTGTGTGAATTAACTGTAAACTGATCTCTAAACCACTCAACACGAATACAACACAAACTCAATGTAATATGCATGCCGATAGCGACGGATTGCAGCGGCAGAGGTAAGTAAGAAATACAAAAAATATTATGGTTTCTTCGAGGAAAAGGTAACTCGTGTTAACTTGTGTATACTGGCGACTGATAGACAAACAAACGCACTAAGTTGTTTTGGAATCTAAATGCCGCATTTCGAATGCCAAACGTTACACGCTATGATCAGCTAGCTCATAACGGTCAACAAGCAAATATCAGCGCGCGATGTGATTCAACAACTTTGAGTGCAAATAGATTCATTGTTTTTACTTGACTGAAACGCTGCACTAAAGCCAGTTTCCTGAACTGAATCATCCGAAATGAAGACAGCGCTCAGTTGGTTCTTGGTTGACGTGATTGCTTGATTTCTGTTACCCGTGTAAAGACCGACAACTGGCGAGGAACACGGGGCTCCATCAAAGATAACAAGAACATCGTAGTAATGAGTGCTATCCTCGCTTTCTTCCAGCTGAACGAGTAATGGGAAATTTGTGAACATTTCATAGTGACTGCGAATAAATGGCAGCAAAATGGACGTTTAATAACATGTTAACTATTGCACAGTTCGCTGTTAGATATATACAAAATAGGTGGCAATACCCAAGAGCATACAACCACATCAGACAATCATTTATACAAAAACTATATGGATAAATGCCTAAGAAATTACGTGCTGTGTGATACAGTTTTGTGACTTAGTTTTGCTTAGGCGACGTGGCATTATTAGCAACTGTTGCTTGAACTGCAATTTACAGTTACCTAGAAGACATTACGAACCTCAGCACGTATCCGGGGAATTAGTAGTTATCCAGAAAAGAGTTGTTTTAAGATCTCTAGTACATCACACTGTATGGGAACTAGCAATTGTGGATATTGTGCTTCCATTAACATTTTCCACGGCTACTCAAAGGAAACCCCAAGCAGATTTTGTTATCGAACAGTACATTTATATTTGAACACGAAATCGCATCACAAGGGAATTCGTTAAGTATTATAAACGACTGCTGAGTTGGTGTTGTTCAACTTGTGTAGATTTATAGTGTGTATCGTGCAAAAGTTGGAATTATTGCTGCCGAATGCCATTGTATTGTTACCATGAAGGTAATGTTGGTATTACAAAATCTTCCAAAGAATGAGTCTATTTTCATTCTCTACTTGCTAACTGCATGTGATTTGGTTGTTCATCACAATGCCACTTTAAAATGGCCATACACCGAAAACCACCTGAACCCACCTGATGCAATTTACTTAGTACTTTAACAGACGTGCATCCCTCTAGACGTTTCATCAGTTCACCGATTTTGATTGCATGAATTTGTGCGTTTTAGAAGCGTTGCTGTGTTTCTTAGTTTATTCCACTTTTGCACTGGTTCTATGATTATTCATTCACAGGCACATAGCGGTGCGTATAAACTGAACAAAATCGATAGTTTGCATTAACATATACTTTTCACGCAATCTCTTTGGAAGGACACCATATAAAGCGAATTTGGCAAGGGCGCGCTGTAAGCACAACCCCTTTCCTGGATAGGTCGTAGTAACGTTCTGTATTTCCCTAACACTTCTGACTTTTAACCAGAAGAGTTAAAACGTAACAGATTTTGTGTTATGCTCTTCTCATGTGTTCACCGGGTTATTGGTCAAGTCATAATATGTAGAAATCAAAACAGCCAATTGACTTGCCTTAATGGTTAGTCTTCCCTCACCCCATCCGCCATACGTGACAACATACATTGTTTGGTAACTGCCACTTACCAAATCATGACTATGGTAGTCATTCTCAATTCATCTTTATAGCGACGTCTCTGAAAATGCATACCGTGGTGAGATAACAACAGTTCCTTTAGATGTACAATAGTGTAGCTTGATCAAGAAATTGTTGACCCATGTACGTCTATGACTAAGTGGCTAATGGTGCTGACGTTGTATGCGAACACAAGTGATTAGTTTAATTCTCCCTTTTCTTATAATTCGGTCATACGTATTTATAATATTCAATTTGGAGACAATTTTCCGGACTAAATGCTTTGTGGCCCCATTGATTTGCTCATACGGTTAAGACGGATGAGTTTATTTGTTTTGAAATTAATTATACAGAACTCACGATAAATGGATCAAGAGTAAGTGATATCCTTTGACCTGTGGCAACAGTAATTCGCCACAAGTCAAAACTTCCTGCTGGGTAATCTGAAGGATAATTCGGACTCAAGAACGCTCCCGAAGTTCGGTCGACAAAGGAATATGCTTTGCCTATGGGTGAAGTAAGGGAATACAGATAATGTGTACAGTTCTATAAGAATGACATGTTGTTCATGTAAGACTGTTATACTTCTTATTTACTAAAAAATGTCTGTCTTACCTACGTTTGTTTATACGATGCCTGTACCACCTAACACTCGTTCTCAAATCAACACCGGTTTCAAGCTTGCTAGAATATTTTAAATAATTTCGAACCACTGCGTTAACAATACACCGAAGAGAACATTTGGACGACAGCTTGTATCAAGATTATGGTGGCCCGTTCCAAATTTTGACTAGTATGGATCAACCGCATGAACATGCGGACACAGAGCGAACTGTTAGATGAGGTTTGCACATTTTGCCAGATTTCTTATAGCAAAGCACAAAAGGGCAGTTAATATTTCATTTCCACCGAGGTGGTTATACTTCCGATTGACTATATGTTGAGATGCAGATGGAATTTTTTTGGACCTGACAAACCTCAAACCAGTCATGTGTAACATAATATGCAATGGCCTTATATTACACATTTGATAAACCAGAAGATTTTGTGAAACAAAGTTGTGGAATTCGGATTTTTCAAAAATGGTTTATTTTTGAGGTAAGACTTTGATAATCCGATCACTGAATTCACCGTGAACTAAACCGTTTCAATGAACTATACAGCACACGCCATGAACGTTATTTAGAAATTAATAACTGTGTGCTCAGTGTTGGCAAAGCTTGATAAACTCTTCATGTATCGCCGATTTTAATTTGGAGGTAGCACAGGTATAACGCTGTTATCTAGCATTTTTGTGAACTGTGAATTTTATTAGAACACTGAGGGAAAGCGAACTAATTTTGGAAAAGTTTCACCGAATTGCTGTTTGAGATATCGTTAGGTTGAAATTGCGTTCCCAATTAACACATTCCGTTAAACTGTCCGTTATAAGAGAATTTTGTAATACTTTGAAAAACTGTACAGACAATAAACACGTAAACCATCAGAGGACCGTGCACTGCAAGGCTGTGTAAACAAGATGGGTATGTTTAGCAATCCACACATTTCATCACGGTTAAAAAATAAAATTATCTCGAGAATCATAGGCAACTAACGTAAAAAAACACTGACCAGTGTGACATAACTTGTGACTTAAACAGCCCAATTTTCTTGGGTCTGCCGTTAATAATAGATAAGTACGGAAGGTTCAGTTTACTTATTTATACAGAAAAAGACTGTCCAACTCCTTCGATAACATTGTACTTGCTGTGGTGTAACCGCCTATGTGAAATCACATAGGCGACCATGTTTCATCAACTTCAACTTTTAGCATTATGAGTTGAGCATTATTTACTCCAATTAGTTTGCACTCCACCACGGAACTTACTGAGTCATCCCGTTTAACAAACATTTCAATTTTAACATATCTAGCCGCCACAAGCACGCTTCGACATCAGCAAAGGTTTCACCGTCGAAGGTTTCCTTGGCAAGCTGAGTTGGTGTTTATCAACGTATTTGTTTGTGTCCACCTGTCATGTAATGAGTAAATCCAAGACGCGAAATCAGCTTTCAGTTTGAATAATGCCGACTTAGGAAACTGAAAGCTTGATATTCTCGGAATACTCATGCGTGTTTTCTTGGACAAAAGAAGACTGCAGAAACACTGTGACACCTTAGAGTCTCATCGTTGATCTTTTTGAAAGCCATTTTCCTCATTAGTCACCCAAAAACGGGAGCTTGAGTTTTACGGTGTGTGATAAGCTGCTTACTTAGAAAAACTCGGTTGAACGTGTAAAGATTGTCCGCGTCTTCAAAACACTGGCTGATGTTATTTTTTAGGGGCTCATATTTTACCAAACGCTACAGTGGATAAATTTTACTTATTGCGGTATATTCAAAATGATACACACTTACCTTCAGCTAGAAGAGATTTCATACCCACGGCTAATGTTACAAGCAGCAAGTTACTGCACCAATTGCGGTACATTGTAGGTTGCAGTCAGTGTCTGAGTAAACCGGCTTTCGGATCATTTATAAGACAACTGCTTTTGGAGCAGATTTATAACTGGTGTCATTGGCTGGCTTCGTTATTGATCTTGTACTGTAAGCAACACGAAACAGCAGGTCACAGACAACTAATTGGATGAGTGGGATTATTGTTTTATCCGATCCTGTTTGGTGGCAACATGATTCTCTTTCTGACGGTAAACGCAAACTAGCAGCTAGTTCAGGTGCAAACAGTCTGGAACTAGGTTTGTCTGAAACTTTGATCAGTCAGATTGCTCCTCAAAAGAATTTTTGTTTACACTAAGCTACAGTATGTACTAATTACTGTCGTTCGCAGTCATTGGAAAGATTATGCAATTAATCGATATGAATTAGGACAATTTGGGTTACATGAAATGTGGTAGATCAATTAGCACATACTACAAGCGAATAGTCGACAAAAGTCTAGGCTTAGATTCAACAACGGGAGCTGTGAAATTTAACAGTTTCTCAAGTGCGACCTCGGTAGAATATTATCCATTTTCTAAGGAGTTAATTACCCATAAGCTAATTGCGATGACGTAAACATATCAGTCCTGCAACAATGCTTCAGTGACGTATCACAGAGATAGATACAAACTTGATTGAAGGTAACGGAAGCTGTGCACATCAGCCTGCTACAATGAAGTGGAGTAAGTAAGGCAAAAGCAGTTGAGGTGGATGTACAAGTTTGAAGCTCTGGTAGAAAATAGCCCTCAAATATCAAGTTATAGAGACAAGATGAAATAACCAAAACTAGTGTTGCTAACTTGGTTAAATTGGTAGATGTTGATAACTTTTGAACGGTTCAGCAAGAATCGGAGAAGTTCACGATGGTGTAATCGCCAAAAGTGGGTTGTCTTTAGAGAATAACTGTTAATGAACCCAATTTAAATATCACCTATAACTCTAACACGTAAATTAAACAGATAATTTGGGCAGTTTACACCACACATTATAAATACACTCAAAAAATTAAAGTTGATCTTGTTTACCGATTTACTAAGTTAACAAGAACTAATCAAAAAATGAGAGCATTAGTGAAATTTTTGTGGAATTTTTGAGTTAATATTGATAGTGCTGACGTGATCGGAAGTAATGCAGTTTTAATTGCTGTTCGCCAAAGGTTATGATTGAGAACGGGATACTTTACATCCACTCAAACTCATATATATAATATTTGTTTAAGTGAATTTAATAATTTATTGTTCTTTTTGTGATGTCACACTTAAGTGTTATCCGTTGATTTATTTCTAGAAGAATACCATATTCCAATAACCCTGTTAAAATATCACTAGTTTTTGACTCCATATGACCACGTTTAGCTTCTTCGCATGATCTCTGTGGTGGCAGACGAATATGTCAAACATTTGTTCAGCGATTGTTAGCACATATTACTACTTTCACAAAGACAATTATTTCCACGTCGCGCTGAAATGCGCTGTTGAGAGGGATATCTGCAAATTGTGCAATACACTTTATAATGAATCATGGTCGTTCAAAATTATAGGCAATAGCAAATGCCATTTGGGTGAAGTTAATCAGGAACTGATGGTTGACATTTTCTGAGGAAGATTAAATGTCGATCGATTGGTTCTTTACTATACCGAATGAGTATATAGGTTGCCTCTCTATAATCGGACGATTCGACTGGTCTCCAATTTGTCAGGCATTTTGATACCTACCGGCTTCATATATATAAAGACCCACTGTTGCCTAGCACCTTGTTTTATGTCTGATAAAACTGGCGTCTCGCTCCCACGTTGAGGATCAAATCGTTCGATCGATTACGTGACTGCAGCAGAGACGACAAATTATCCACGTTATTAGTCCAGGTTTACTGAATATTACAATCTCATGAACATCAAGCTTCTACGAGACAAAATTTTGATCCCTACAGTCCGATCTTGCGTGCACTGCTGACGAGCTCTAATGAGCGCGAAACTCGAGTCTAGTGCTTCTTTTCCAAAGGGGCTGACTGGAAAGTCCATGGGAATGCGACAGCTCCGATCAATTGTGGGTGATGTTCAATCTATATGAAAAATCAAAATCTCTACTACTCATCAGTAACCTCAGATCTAATGGGTTGTTTCTCTGTACTTTGTTTATTTGATGGTTAAAACATATTTTAGCAAAAACAATGAGATTTCGCCTAAAAATCATTTATGATAGGTAGGATCATGTCATACATCTTAACCGGCAAACAAACATACCAAAGGTTTCTTTCCGTGGAAAGTCATTCCTTGAGAGAGGTTATCATTCTTCAGAACAAACCAATTTACTAGCAAGGATTATAGTGTCCCTGTGTCATATCATCCAAAAAGAATTCTTTTGTGGGAATATTTAACATTACCGGTTTACAGCGACCAGACTGCAAAGAATGCCAGCTTGCGAAGCAGTCACATTCGGAGACGGTTGAGGTAGAGGTCTGACTGAACAAGTACACAAGGTTTGTTTGCAAGAAAAGGAAAGTTTAACTGAAGCATCTGGTCCCCGCAATCGTCATAGTTGTCAATGTCAACTTGCTTGTCATAGTCATAACTTATCCTTTTGATTTTGTCCTGTTTAGAAGGTAAAATAGAGCCATTATTCCAACAATAGAAGTAAAGACGGTACGGAAGAGCACGACGTACTTGAAACTCGGTTCAAGAGGACAACTGGTCAACAGTGACGAGGGAGAGTCGGACACCCGCTGTATACAGGACGTAACGTTGTAAAAATGTGTATACTACAGCAAAATCAAACTCTACCTGTATCCCCGGTTAGTAACAAACAGTACAGGTGCGTTCATTCCACTGTTTATACAACTATTTGTGTGGCTACAATATGAGATACACAGGAAGGACCAACCGACAACCGGCTGCTCGTATCGAGTGGCATGTTCCGAAACAGCTTGAAACTCGCCAGAAACGCCAGGCGCCTTTACGGATGCCGATGGACGACACTCAACATCATCAGTTGTAAGGCACATGATCCAAACAGAACAGAGTCAAAATTCCTGACGTAGTCTTGGTGATTTTTCGAAACAACCGCAAACGCATACTCCAGTTTGCTGAGGAGTTGGCTATCAAACGGCAGAGTCCCCTCCTCATGTGCTCAGAAACAATTTGTGTAGACGTTTCGGCTACTCTGACGATCAGCACCCCCACAATTCCGATTCCCAGTTTTTGCATGCGTTTATTCTTTCGGGTCATGACTTCCTCCGTTTGGAATATTGCCTCGGTCAAAACTGGTTACATATCTAAATATGGTCAGTATGTACGAAATGTGGCTTCGAAAAACATCGTGTGATTTAGGTCTCCTAATTTCGACTTCAGTCCGCTAACGGAACGAGCTGTTTCAAGGTTGTCATATTTGTTGACGGAAACGATTGTGAAGCGTGTGAAACAAAATGCATTACTTATAATCTTCCCGATGCTTCGAAAGTACAGTACTGGAGGCGAACTCGAATCATCGTGCATGAATGCGATCATTTAAGCAAAATACTTCAAGATAAAATGCAGAAGAAGTGCAACTTTTGAACAGTCCAGCTGAAAAGTAAAACATCAGCACGGTAGTAATTAAGGGAACAGTTTAGAAAAACCGGATCCTTCAATTTTCACATATTCACTGTTCGGCCTATAACCAAACTTGCATTACAATCTAAACAATTTTAGCAAGAATAATTTATGAGAGAAAGCGGAAGATTGCCGTTTAAGTATGTAATGTGCAGCTTTCATTCAAACTACCCTTGCTGTTTGACACCTCGAAATGATTTAAGGTAGCTAGTAACAAGTACATTATCCAACCACATATCCTGCGAGTGCCCTTCAAAAATGCCATCAAAGCAGACGGTGATATTGTGCACAGTGATAACTCACAAACGCCAGGTTGCAGTTCGATGAAAGTTATGAGAGGATTTTGACAACCCCGTTATGTGGAATTAATTAAGCGTAATGCGTGAACAATTTTGCAGAAAAAAGAAGCATATACTGCAATACAGCAACCCCAAGAAGGTGAACACAGAGCCACATAAATTCAGATGGAAAATAAACAAAAGAAACTGCCAATGTATGTGGTTGGTAAACAGTTATATTCTGTTCAGAGTAAAAGAAAACTATGAACATGGCAAAGATCATTACATATTTACAAACATATCGGATTAGGGTTTGTGAAAATCTCATTAACTGAACTGAAACTGGGATAGCAGATTAACGGATCAACCGGAAGAGTCATCTCTTACCTAGAAACCTTAAGTCTAATGGATTTTACAAGCCATTTCTCGATTTAAACCGTTCTATCTACTAAGGATTAGTGTATATGCACTTCGTCTTTTGACTTGACGCGGCAAATATATTCAACAACATGAATGAAAATATAGTCTAGTTTCTTTTTGAGCCGTACTGATTAGTTTCAATTTTAGGATCAACCAGAAACAGCCAATCGCTTTCAGCCAGTTATTAAGAGAGCTCAATATTTGCCAAAAAACTATTCACCGGGTACCTTTTATTCGTTTAATCCTGGTGTACTACTAAACAGCTGTTCTCTTGTTCAAGTACGGCTGTTTGAGAATGTTTGAATCCGAATCAACCGTAATATTTGCCTCCGGTATTAAACCGAAGTTGTATATGCTTTTGTCGACCATCATTACAGAGAACCAGAGTCCAGTAAACCTGTTACTAATATTCACCGGTTAAATATTTCGGTTTACCTACATTGTTCTCAAGGTTAAATGGTGTTTCGTGCTACTTCGGCGTTAGACGATAATTTTCACAATGCTTGTGAACCTGTTTGTGGATGTGTTTTGGAATAATCATACACATGTAGCGTTCTGACAGTTTTATTTCGTCACGTTGGCAGTAACAGCTTCAGCTGTGACAGGGAAATGTACTAAAATAACATTTACGTGTTCAGCCAAACTAATGACAGACTAGTGTTGGCGTAACTAATTTGTTAGTTATTAGGAAGGCTTGTTAATTGGACATATTATCAATCACCTAATGAAAAAACCTTCATCTGGTGAATGCATTTGATTGTTACAACAGAGAAAATACCTACCTTGTGAGAGTACTTGTCGTTAAGCTCGCAACAATTCTGTAATTCGTCTAGAACTGATTGTACCACTCTGAATGCCCTATCCACTGAGCGTTAATTAAGTCCAGGTTAATTTTTAAGCATATTGGCTGAAACCACCATTTGACTGTGACCTACGCAATGAAGGTCAAGTTATTTTTCTCTTATATTCATTATTTCGTTGACTACTTGCCCGCGCTCAGTAAGTAGTTCACTAGATTTAACGGCGTCTACCATTTCACATTTGTTCAGAGATTTCACAAACGGAGTTTATTTATCACAATTCAATAGAAAGGTTTCAAGTTTTCTGTTAAAACAATTCGGCAGACTGTGCGTTATGCGCAAACAAATGTGAAATTTCCCTTGGGGTTAATAGTCAGATTGACCACAGTGTTAAATAAACTTTGCAGTGACCAGCAAAGTTGCCTGTGGAAAACATAGGTTAAACCCTGGTAGTGGCAAAATTATAAAACACTATTAACAAGAGGCAAGGCGTAGTCTGTTTTGTATTTTTAAAAGGTGGGCCATTGGAAGTGTTTATGTGAGTAGAGTGACTCCAAACAACAGACGCATGAGAATTTGCAACGGTGGTTCATTGTATTAGTTATAATGCATCACTGAGTGTAGCTCAAATACTGATTGGACGTGCATAGTGTGACTACATGCTCACCACATACTAATTGCTTAGTGTTAAACCTAGATCAGAATTCACTTTGGCAATTAAAGCGCTACTGTGTGCCCCATAAACATGATCGAGTAGCTGACTTGCCGCGATGAGATAATTAGTGATGTATTGAGGTTAACTTTGATTTATTCATCATTGTTAAATGAGCTTGTCATTTAATTGGAACTCGAGACCAATTGACTGATTAAAGCTTAGGATTTCAGGCGCAAATCTGTCTTAGTAGATTGCCACGGGTTAAGTACAGTGTGACTAAACACAATAGAGTTCAATCTAATCAGCCTACACAGAACAAACCATGTTCAGCCTTATCGTTGACTACCATTAAACCATGAATCCAGATATAAATTGTTTACACATCTTATTCTCAATACTTCAGAAAGCTGTGTTCTTATGTTGAATTTCAAAATGTTAGTTGAAAACATTGGATAATAAAATTCGGTTTACCTTTCGAGAAAGCTGTCAACTTGGTAGATAAATTTCACTGATCATGCAACAGCTTAATTAATTAAACACTTTTTGTTGCCCAGTGAAGTTGTCACTTTACGCAAATAGTAAATTTAAATTAATGGTTCTTCCAAAAATGTAATCCGTACGCTCTGTACTAAGGGCACAATGCTAGATTTACGGTGCAGTATTCATTATGGACACGAGTTCAAATCCAGATCCTGACATTACACGCCAGTACCGGGATTTCGCAACAGCTACATTTGAGTCCATTTATTTTCTATCATGGAACACTGAGTGAGCCTTCTACTGAAAGAATTCAACGGAATATGGATGGGTTCCCGTTAACACCTTGTCAATAGTCAACAAACTACTCAAGACTTTTTCAAATTCAACCTGACTGCTAGTCTAATGAAATACATTAACCGATTCACCGTCTTCATTCGATGCAACTTGCTGTCAAGATGGAATATAGTGCAACAGGAATATACGGTTATTCATAGTGAACAACAGCACAATGTTGAAGACGGTTGCATCAAACGAATGTAACCTCGAATTCAGCTAAAGATCGTCGCTAGAATATGTGATACTAACAAATTTTGACAAGAAAACTGGCGTAGTTATTCCATCCGAAATTGGGTGCCTTCCAAACCTGTTTCAAAAAGAAAACTGAGATTAGAGGCAAGAAAATCTGAGATTACTGCAATTCAGGAACTCTCTGAAGCTTCTGTCAGAAAATTAGATTAATCCTCGAGTTTTGACAAAAACCTACTTATTGGGAGAGGACATTTCTTCGCTTCCTAGAATTGTGTGAAACAGAAGGTCGACTGCAGTGTAGCAGTATGCACGGAAAACAAGTTGACCTGAAAGTTTCAAGCCTATTGACCGCGCTGTTATTTAGCCCACTGGGAATGATGTAGAAATTGTTCGCAAACCAAGGTTTTTGATGCAGATAGGCTGTATTGGCTTACCTCTCGCGGGTTGTCTTTTACTTTGGATCAATCATTGTACTTACTACCATTTTTGTAACCATAGTCACTAGTTAATTGCCATAGGTTGCCTAAATTTTTTCATGCTGTTGGATATGTTGCTTCCTTTCGGACACATAAAATCATACGTGGTAAACACTGGAGCAATTAAACAGATGAAGCGAAAGCAGCGTTTCAGCACTACATCCAACTTCTTGCCCTATGACATACGTTGCCACATGCGCGTGAAATGTAATCACGTTACTTAATAAACAGCCAGTACTATTTTGTATGCGTCCTACCGCACAGTAAATCCTGTAGTTTCATTTTTGTTTTAGTCAGTGTAACTTATGCGTTATTTATCATCATCGATGAACGTGTGATGATCCGTATGACGTATAACCGGACGATTCTGGATACGTTTACCAGTTCACTGGTTTGACTTGAAACAGATGATTGTATCAGGTGGTCTTCTTCCACTCTTTGACCAAGGGGCAAACAAAACTTTTTAAATTTTACATATAGATATTGAAGTTCTAATGTAAAATTATTAGGGCCTTTGATCTTTTCACGTGGTAAAACTGAAAATGGCACCTTTTCTAAGGTGACACAATTTTTACGGCGGGTTCAACTCCGGTGGAGCTTGGATTTTACAGAAATATTTTTTGCATATTAATTGATATGTATTATTGTACATCCCTGATAACTTAGGTTTAACCCAAGGGGGGAAGCATATTATTTCTTCACAATGTAATTACGGAGTCATGAAAGTCGTAGAATGGCTGTGATAAACTTCGATCGCTGAATTACCGAGCATATTGTAGCGAAAAGGCTTCCAATAAAGCACAATCTTTAACGTCCAACTCGCTAGTTCACATGCCACACACACGCTTGCGATTTTGAATCACAATTCCAGTCAACAACACTCTCCAGTTTCCGCTCACACGTCGTGTGCACTTCTACCCGGTTTAGATGTGTGATTGGCGCCTTCTATCCGGGGGTTTTCCGCCCGCCATTCCTCGTCCGTAGATCCGATTTTGCTGAGCGATGACTTGTCCGGTCGCTCGTGCTGTCCATCCACTGTGGGCTTTCACCGTACTCCACAGCCGTGTCGAGATATTCCTGAGAGTGTTGGAATAATCACGCCTTCAATTTGGTCATCCATCCTAGTTCGGCTGCCACGTCTCGCCCGTTGGTCCGATCCGGTCAAGCGATGACTCATCGGGTCGCACACGCCGTCCTCCATCCGCTCGCTGTGGGTTTTTGAACGCACCTCCTCCTGTGTTGAAGTATTCAGCCGAGAATTGGAATGCTTGCACTCTCTGCCTGACAGTCCACCACAATATGTGTAACGTTGAAAAATGAAAAGGCGGTTTTTATTTGATTACCTATTATATGTATTATTGAGTGACAACACGATTACCGCTTATAAACAAAGTAACCAGGGGGATTTTTGGTGTTTGCAAGTAAGTCTTTTGTTTGCCAGACCTTCTAGTCACATCTCGTAAAAATATTTTAAAACGGGCACATTATTTAGCAATGTTTCATTTATTTTCGTTTCGACAGAAATTATTTTGCAACAACTAATCAACAGTTGTTGGACAGTAATGAATACAAACACAGTTGACTACATAGGCAAAATCATATCTACAAATGTGCTCTAACACCGTCAGATAGATGCATTGGATAGAGGATAACCGATTATGTCGATTTTACATAGTTTGAGTTCAGGTGATGCACTACCGTCAAATTCATCGTACAATTACCGGAATGTCAAACCTTAGTTCTGAACAAGAATTTGTCATCAGTTGAACAACTATCAGGTGTTTAGTACTTCATCCGTGTGTTGTCAAATATAGGTCAACTGAATGGTTTAAAAATACAAAATTTTCCGACATCCAA
Organism: Paragonimus heterotremus; assembly: GCA_013368495.1. Taxonomy (NCBI): domain Eukaryota; kingdom Metazoa; phylum Platyhelminthes; class Trematoda; order Plagiorchiida; family Troglotrematidae; genus Paragonimus; species Paragonimus heterotremus. Next base: position 83,967 of record LUCH01000178.1, read on the forward strand.
CTGATGGCCTTGTGGGCTTACTACAAGACCGTGTGGGCTTATGGCCGACTCCGGGTTTCTTTTTGAAAGACTCAACTCGCATCAGGTAAACAAAATGAGACAAAAATCTTGTACTGTGATTGGCTTTCTATAAAGAATTAAATGGTCCAGAGTTGAAGACGACAGCAGAACTCGACCTTTTCATAAGATTTGGGCTAAAAATTCCATTTTTAAATCGTAATTATGTAGATAACCTCACCTTGTCGAGAAACAGACGTAATATTACTCATTATGTTTGCATATCTTGTAACCCAAATCCGCCAATTCCATTTGTTTGCTCCACTCTTGATGTTACTTACCCGAATGATCTGTCAGATAGAAGTTTGCTTCAAATATCGCACTTCAGTGGGCGTTTGTTTTCGGAAACTTCTCAAGTTTCATCGAGTCCATTATTTTACTCAAGACTGTTTGTTCTGGTCCGACGTAGAAACAACTGTATTTTCAAGGTTGTAAGAGTCTCGAATTATCTAGGAAAATAAGTTGCCCACTTTTATTTACTGCGTCAATCGGAAAACATTCTGTACTAAAGTTTTCTTAATGGAAATCCCGATACTACAGAAATATTATCCTTCTCCTCATCTTGCTGCATTTACAAGGCTGCTAATGTTCGCGGCTCCAATATCACTTCAGAATCTTGTGTGAAGCTTGATCAAATGAAGTATTGAGATGTTGGAAAAAGCGACTCAAGTTTGTTATAGAAAGCGCTCTCAGGATTTCGATACAAACGTTGACTGTCTAATCGCAGGATTAATTTTTGTCTTGCATCTTAGTTTTCATATGAGAGTCTTTAGAGAAACGCAGCTTGCAATTGTCTGCATAGATATGTGTTCTATTAAAATTGGTTTGCTCTCTATATAATAACGAGTAATGAGTGTTTTCAGAAGATTAGCTGTTACACAAGTTTCTTAACGATAGACATGCTATTGAAACGTGTGGTACAAGGTATTTTTTCAAATGAGTTTAAGCTTACGGCTGCAACAGAAGAAGTATGCATCTGCTCATATGATGGAAATACTTTTAATATCAATATATTTTGGGACCATCTTCACACTCTTTTCTAAAATTTTGTTAGGAATATTGGGCTACAGATAGTTGCCATTACCGGCTACACGCTAAGCAGCAACTCCATTTGTGTTGTTGAAAGTACATAGTGTAGATTTGCAAAAGTTCCAGCCAGAAGAGTCTCATGTGAGCAAGGCAACAACACCACGAACAAATTGCATTGAAAACACGTATATCCACATATTATGATTCGTAGACTTTTACTGACTTGTAAACCAATAGGCAAACACCCAGTTGCAATTCCAGCATTGTAGGACCATCTTTTGGTCATTTTTATGTTCCAATATGAAATTTCTTGGGTACAATGAAAATATGATTTCACTCTGTAACATAAAAAGCACAAAACTAAAGTTATTTGAGGAATCTTTCTCGTTTGTTACAACGACCTAAAAATAAGTTTATTTCCAGTAAAGTTTCCGCAGCGCATCTTTTGCATTCTAGCATTTCGGCTTTTTTGTGCCAAATTGATTGATTCATAGGGGAAGATGCATAAACAGTTTGAGTTGTTTAACTTGAAAAGCAACTCAGTTTATTGCAGACTTCTAACTCTGATAATTCTCTCAGTTAGCTCAATTCGACAGAGGATGATGAGCTAATAAGATTGCACTGTGAGTGTAGTGAACCCATTAGAAAAAGTTTGGCTAGGATACCTTTCTGAACGAAAAGACTGTAATCAATTATTGGTGGTTTCGGATGAATATCGTCTAAAACTAGGTAAATTAATAAATACTTCACGAAGTGTAAAGAAAACAGTATGTCAGAATGTAGTTTGTTGTCGAAGAATTTTCAGAACAAGAGGTAACATTTGTAAAATTATTGGTAAGCAAGACAGAATTATTACTGCGCCAGTGCAAACAACAACGAATCTCATCAAGAAAATATAATTAGACCACCTGTTTCTAAATGTCTGCGAGTCAGGATTTGTATTGAAACCTTGAGGAGACGCAGCGTCTGCAGCCCTCAAAATCGATAGAAACAAGCAGGGTCAGTCACTCAAATCCAACCTCTTATGCGACTAAGCGTGTGGCTGAATTTTGAGTTACATGAGAATTAAGATCCAGAGGCTGATTACTTGCATCAATGAGCGCAGTGCTAAGCATAACGAAACTCTAAGCGCCTGCAAAAAGGCTATCACTTAATATATGGCAACACCAGTTGTTAACCGTGTTAACAACTGCGTCAGTCAGTCAGCACTGTTGACGTATTCGATGTGAATTTTCTATTTTAATGAAATTACTTATTCAGGGTTGATAAGACTTAGACCTTGCCAGCAGCATTGTCCTCCAGTGTGTTGAAAACAACTTATGTTGATGCTACGGCCGCCATTATTTTAAATCCGAAAGTGGTTTTATTTCCGATCCACACGTGCAAGCGAAAGTTTTCGTTCGCAGGAACCTTCCTACCGACTCTTAATATTAGTTACTTGCCAATGTGTGAGCAGATTAAAAAAATTGTCACTCAGCATATCATCTTGTGGGTTACACTTTTGCCGTTAGACATGTTCACAAAAGTGTGAAAATTTCATATTACAAATTTTAGTCCACATTTGCCGAAAGCTGCGGATCGTCACATAATCGGAATTAAAGCCAGAGACAGACTTTTTATTTGTAAAAAAATAACATAATGAGTTGTCACGTACAAGAGCAGCATGGCTCGTAGAGTTGCAACATTTTTGGTTTAGATCACCCGATTTGACTTTCTAGTGGAATTCATGGACGTATTGAGGTTGTAAAGAGCACAACGTTACGGGCAAGTTGTAAAACCCAACTTTTCAACGATTCCCGATGGCGTTTTTCTAGAGTATCGTAAACTGGATCATGTTAACAGAGGAACAGAGGTCACGTGGTTACATGTTAAAGGTGACGACCAAAGGGTGACTTCATTCATATCCCATTTAGTACAGATATTCTAATATACTACTGAAACGTTCGAAGTAACATAACTTTTCCACTAAAGTCTGTGAGCTGGTTAATCCGTATTATTCGTCCACATTCCATTCCTATTGCGCAGGACTATGCCTCAGTGTTTACCTCAGTATCAATTTCCGTGGCATTCTCATTTAACCGGATTACAGCAGTGATCTATAAATGGAACCGTCTGAATTAACTCGATGAATTTTTACTCTTCTGCTGTAAGTCTATGTGTATGTGATGGTTGCCTGGAAGGTGATGCAGTTCTAGCCCATCTCCACAATGTACCCGATCCTTCAATAAGCGTAAGTGTCGTTCGTCTGTGACAAATCCTGAGATGTCTTACGTCCAAAACAACAAAGCTGATATTATCAACCTTGGTTAGAATGTACAGTGTCCGTCTTAGCTCAACTATATGACCATCGGTCATAGGCGTATGTGGTAGGCATGCCTGTTTGTCCCAATGCAATTGCGTAACTTAAACACATATGCACTGCCCACATTGTGTCTACGCCGATGCCAGCTGTGTTCTAAGAGCATGCGAGCACATTCGTGTTCACGAAATGTGAAGGATATGGCGCCGTAGGCAGCAAAACTGGAGACTGCTGCGTCTGCATGTAACGACAAATCAATGTTGTCAGCTTCTATTTAGGTGCAAACTAATGCGACCACGTGTTACACGTAACAGCGCGCACTATGCCCACTAGTTACCCATAAGAATGAGCGATCACTCGCACTATAAGTGAATTTGTTTGGAGGAAGTAAAAGTGAACCAATCGATTGTGCAGACCATATTGGAAAACCTGTTAACACCTGACTCTCGTTTGCGGCAAGTTAATGTGCATACTCCGAGTGATTTTGGACTGCAGTTATTTCAATCACTGATGGTTGGCTATGCTGGTTCCAGTGGCTGTGGGTTGCCATTTGACGTGTGCTGTGAGGTAGACCACAACTTTTAGACTTGATAGGTTTACTGACCGCTTGAAAACATTAATAGTAGATTTTTAATGACCACAAGTGGATATTCTGCGAGGAATCCGTGTTAGTAACATGATAGGAGAATGGTGTCATTGGTAGGCTAGCGAAGAAGTAAACATGATTCTGCGGTTTCGGTGCGAATGGTTAAAGGCTATTCCTGTTGAATTTTAAGACAATCCGGGATGTAGGATGTTCGGAACAAAAAGACTGCTTCCGAGATATTGCAAGTTTGCAGTCATCAATTCAGCGGTAAGAAACGAGTTGACCTATATAGGTGACTAGATCTTACGCTGAAGAACTGGAAGACGCGGTGTCTTGGATACGGTTTCAGTAAACTTACTATTGCGGAAAATCAGATATCGCCGTACAAAAGGCAGTGGGTTGGTTAACCAGAAATACCGCTAAATCTATCCCACTTCAACTTTTTGGTGCTCTAATTGCAGTGAGTGCACCGGTCAGCTAATTCTTGAATCGATGGCATCAGGAGAATCAGAAAACTGTTGACTGTCTGTGATCGTGCTGTTTCACCTGGTGTATATTGACTCATGGGGCGCTTCTGTCTGCGAGCAGAGGCTCATGAATCAGGGACCAGTTGTTTAAGGTTGTTCAAAGTAGATTTCACCGTCATTTTTTCCAGCGCCCACATTTGGGATAACAGTCACTGCATTTCACAATTATTGGCAAATTTACGAAGGGTAGTTATTGTTGACATGATGCATGTCACTGCTATCTGAAATAAAAGGTTTATAATGAATGTTTATTATAGTTATATACGTACTCCGATAGATAGTGATAGCATGACATGTAGGATGATGTGTAATATTGTTTTCGGATTATTTTTGAGTGTTTTGTTTACAATGTGTTTGAGACCAGGAAATTAAAACAAGTGAGTAGGAACCTCTACGAATTAATCGTGTTTTATTTTTGTTCATTCAACAGTCTGCCAGTAATTATTGATGAAGCAACTCTTGTTCTATGGTGGATAAACTTACCATTTCACTTGCAAAATAATTCAGCACTTTTCTTTAAAATTGTTATTTTAGCCACAGGACTAATAATCTTTTCGTGAGCAGCTAAAATCAATCACTCTTACTATAGATATGTTGGTTCATTTACAAACCGAAACTACATTTTTTTGCTTTTGTATCTTTTACTTCGTTACAGATTTCTTGGAGTGTCACTTTGTAACCTTGTCGTTCGTGTCATTTTGAAATTATCATATAGATAATATAACTGTCAGATTTTCAAAGCAATTTGTTGCCAAGCACTTCAGGATTTAGGTGGAACAATATCACTAAACCTGGGACAAATCTCAGTACTATGCACCTAACTAAATACCGTCATGATAACCGATAAAGCGCTATTTTCCCATGTAATGTAGGAATGTTTCCTATATTTTTCATCAAGTTGTTTTACTTAGTCATTTTTTGGGCAACCTGAGAAAGTGCGTCCAACATTTGCGGTTTTTAACATGATTCGACTGGTGTGTAACCTATCCGGTAGTGGTTTCTTAATGGCTGAACCAAAAATAGTTGTAGGACTTAGTTATGCTGTACTGTAATACACTGTACTTGATTATATGGTTTCATGCACGTGTAATTCATTCATTTGGACTGTCCTCTTGGCAGACGCAAACTTTAAGCTCGGCGATTTTTCGTGGACTGGCAGTTAGGAATGGTAAGAGACAAATTTCAACGATGATCTTACGTAGGCTGATAACAGTCAACAAAATTAGTTGAGTCCACTTCCTCTGATTGACAACCCGTGCAGTTCCTGTGACTGGTCTCATTTCAGAAAGTGTGTAGCTTAATAATTTGCCAACTGGAATGGTGAGTGTTAAGGCAGCGTATAAAGATATCTCCTGTGCGTTTTGGTTTGAGTGAGAAACCATAGCTTCGAGATCATTTCAAGGTGTGATATGATCTTGAGTGAGCGGTGTCTTGCAGAAACATTCATCCGTTTATATAATGCACGGCGTTGTGTTTTCGGTGACTACCTTAGTCGGCTGCAAGAGATGAACAAATTTGTGATGAGTAGTCGGGAATTTGGTTAATTTCAAGTTGAACATCACTCACAACTGATCGCAGCTGTCACATTCCCATAGACTACTCATCAGTAATCTAAAATATCGCCTAGTAGGTTTAATGAGATCGAAGATTTCGACCTGTCTAGGAAGTCCTAATCGCATGGTTATCGATTGGAGTTAACAGACAGTAACTTTGTCTCCATTTCGAGACGATCGGGCAACCTAATCATTACTCACAAGGGAAAGTGGTTGAGCGTTCACATATGATAATTCGGTCGTGCTTAATGTGAGGTCAATGGCGTAGTGGTAAACACGGTTGCCTGCTCATGAACATCGTGTCCGTGGTTCAAGTCCCGGCAGTGGCGATGATATACACTACTGACGAGCTCTAATGAGAGCGAAACTCGAGTATAGTGCTTCTTTTCGAAATGGGCCGACTGGAAAATCTATGGGAATGCGACAGCTGCGATCAATTGCGGGTGATGTTCAACTTGGAATAAAATTCTGCTGAACTGATATTAATTGACGTGATATCACATGAACTACAGTTATTTTACTCGAAAACAGTACAAGTTGCTGATATTTTTACATTGCGTAAGCTATCGATTCAGCAAAATCAAAACAACTTTATGCTTTCCACTGGAAAATTACGCATCAACAAGAGTGATTAGATCAACAGATATGAAAGTTGAGCTTTTTTGATTTCATCTAGACCCTACTATCTTTCGTGGGGAAGGTCGTGATCGAGCACAGATGTAGTGTAACTAAAAAAGGAAATTTAGCTCATCTTAGAATTCCGACAATAATAAATAATTTTTGAATGAACTTTTTGCATGTACGCTTGTTGCGGTTGACGCCATTCTATTCAGCCACAGATATGCGGAACCGAATGTATGCCTGCACTATATTTTTATTATATTCATCGATTAATATTAACTGTGAGCACCTCAAAGTAATTTGTTGAACTGACCAAAGCTTATCTCTGGGAAATCACATTATCTGTTGGTGAATTTGTCCTTATTTCGCACGTTTCTGTTGTTTAAACATTATCACACAGTAGACTAGTATCAGGTGCTCTCCGCTGTTTTACGTAGGGTTCCAAATCCTTGTTGCTAGAATCGCACGGAGATTGAGTAAGGAAGATTAACTGTTACGTCGCATTTTCCTTGTATTCTAGAAGCACATAACATGAAGTGGAAACATAATGATTGTCCCTAAATAAGCGGGTAACCACTGTATCCCACAGGGTTGCCATAAGAAAGAGGAGTACATTCTGTCTGACGCCGCATATTCAAGACGCCACCAACACATTAAATATAGAGAATCTGCTTTAGCAAAAGTCTAAATACAGTGGCCCAGAAATCTGTCCACCTCATGTCGCAAAATGTTCTTCATTTGACTATACTACGCAAGAAAAGATGAATCAAGATTCTTAGACAAAAACTAATTTCCGTACGATGGCGAACTAAATGCTACAGTTTATGGAAACACTCACATTTCCTCACGTCACAATATCCTCTTTGTGAATCGATGTTTTTAGAAGAAAGTGGTGTTGAGTTTTCCTATGAGTCGGATCCAACGACCGTTACCCAAAATCTGAATGGAGGTACTATGGACAAAAGAGTTACTCAGAGACCTTCCCTTATTTCGCATCCCCATCTATTGTTACCCTGACAGAAAGATACTAATAACACCTTAATCAAATCGATCCCGAAACCGCTTGACGAAGTCACATTCATAGAAGGAAAAAAACGTTTTCTTGGGTTTCTCTCAGAAAGTCCGCCGTAATTGCCCGAAGTTACATTTTGCAGTTACTTTCAGCAAACTAAGAGACCTACATATGTTCTAGGTTCGGAACGTTCAAAACGTAAACCAAACTGTGGGGCAATAAGACACTTCGATGATGTCAAATGCAGTGGAATGTATGTGGGTCCAGCCACAAATACAGACCGTAAACTGTACGTCCACTTTGCAAAATGACGTACAAAATGTCCTTTCTATTCATTAATCAGTCTTCAGTTAGTTGAAAACAACAAACAAGTCTTGTATTTGTTTTAAGGTGTATGACGCTCGGCTGTTGTGATTAGTACTGCATGATCATGATACTTCCATAGCGGTTGCTTCACTTGTTCGTTAACAGACAGCATGTCCAACGACTGAGCTGTTAATGAAACGTTAAGACATTATTTGGTTCACAGTGCCATTTCTCTTATGCGGAAGGATTGTTTAGTGGGGCTTTCAAAGTTGAGCGTGAAGCAGTTTGCTACTACTGTTCCAGTCATTGTTTGCTTACTTGCTCTTCTGCATATTGTTGAATGAATGTCAATTATGTTAGTTTTTATTTATTTCCATTATAAGATTAGTAGTATGCTAAAATACCCCACGTTTATTTGAAATCATCGTATTTTTCGGCACTTTTTCAATCCTCATCCAGTGGCAAATCAACTAAGAATATATTGAATCAAAGTTATCAAGAATCAACGAGGAATTATAGAAAATAACGCTTGGGACGTTGGGTTAAAAAGTAAAAACGTAAAACCAGTGAAATTTATTTGCCTATATTTATAAGTGGAAATATTCGTTCGCTGCTCATTAAAATGCGTGGAATGAAAAATATCATCCATCATCAAAACTATACTATCTTAGGTGTGATTGTATTACAGGAAGCCTGGTTGCATGAGGAGGGTAGTGTTGAAATCTAAGACGAAAGTTTCGCATGTTACCGTGCGAATACCCTTGTCTGTTACAGAAGGCATGATGGAGGCGTTTTTATTTACACTATTGGTTCACGGTACACGTTCGTGTGAGCTCTGTTTACTTACGTGACTGTAAATTCGAGCTGCCTAACTGCTGAATACAAGCCTACATTCTTAAACAGTTTGTGTTCATCTATGGCATGTACTCTTTATGTATCACCCAAATGTTTCGTCATTGAGATTGACAAGTTTGGTGATGGCCTTTCAGTAACCCTTTTCGACACTCCTGACACGTCATTATGCAGTCTGTGCGGTGAATTCAACCGACTGGTTACTAAATTCTGATTACCGTCGTTCGGCACAACAGTGTGACCCTTTCCATGCCTCCATATGTGAATTCAAATTTAGAACTTCTTAATAAAGGTCAGTTGTTCGTAGTTCCGAACCTCGTCGCTAGTTGATACAACAGACTGTTGTGGGGTTGTCTCCTGTGGTTTACAATAAAAAACCATGAGCAATTGGGTACTTACGGAGATTGCATAGTTAGACGCCGGCTGTCTGTTCCTGAGAACCACAAATGACTTATGGAAGTGATATATCTACCTGACTTTGGCTTATTTGCTTACATTCAGTTGATTGGCTATCCTGTGAAACAAGTCTGATTATTTTAGGGAGACCTTTCCCTTGAAGACTCAATAGACTCCAACGGAGGAAAGATAAAGCCTACAAATCGCAAGATTAGTCGTCGGTCAAATTCATTCCAACGTCTATCAGATATGAATCACATCGTTTTAACTCTTTCTACACCAAAACATTATTGGGTGATAAAATTTGCCGGACGACTAGACGACTCATGAACTTATCTAGTGAAAATCCAGCGAAGCAAAAGAACCAGACGTGTGTACAGTTTTTATATCATCCTCTAGCTGAGTTATTCATTCAGTGTTCCAGAGAGTAGAAAACTGTTGACTGATGGAAGGTGACACGCATAACATCAATTCCTAAAAATGGGACAATCAAAGTTCCGCCGAACTCACATGCATCTACAGCACTGGAAATTTTAAAAAACTTATTCTTGCTTGAACTAAAGTTCAGCTGAATATCATAGATTCCAGTCAGTTTGCCTATCATCGCTCACGCTCAACCAAGGATGCTCATGCTTGTGTATTTATTCCATTCTGCCTTTACTTGATAGAAATTCAACAGTCGTTTGCATAGGTTTCTTCAACGAGGTCGACATTTTTGAAAACGCTGACAGAGCGACTGTAAGTAAAACTCTCAAACAATCAAAAATTCAAGATTCACCCAGCCAGCTGTTACGTGATGATTTCACAACTCGAACCAAATTTACCCAATTCGGTGGTCAAGCCTCTCGTTACTCATCAGGGGTCCCGGTTTTCTACAGGGCGAAATACAATCTTGTCTCGTATTTTCACGTTATATTGTATTCATGCTGGCAGACAATCGAACAGTTTGTAATCATTTGTGCAGATGATGTAGTGTCGGGCAACAAGCTCCCAACCGGATTTTCTGCTCTCACCACGTTGGATAATTTATCTGAGCCAGAAAGTTGATCATTCTCCCAGTTTGTCTCTTAACACATCTAGGTATGCTGACATTTTGTCTTCACTCATGAAGAAGAATCAATAAGAGAAATTGTCAAATGTGAGCTCCTCCATTAATATAAATAACGAACCTTAGCCTCATTCGTTTTCTGCTAAAGACTCGCGTATTACCTTGTCTAACAACATGATGCGGCCACTATATATCCATTTAAGCAGCGCCCCCATTGGAGAATCTGTAGACTTTATTGCTTCTGACCATTTCAATTGTGTGGGTATTTTTAGTACAAATCCTACTGAAAATAACCTGCTACTTGTATTCCGATTTCTGTGTTTCCACATACCCTACTCCATCCTTGTACAAACATTTATCTTCATGTACCCGGCCCGAATATGCTTCTGTGGTTTCTTGTTTGTCTTCTCGCTCTTAAATTAACATTGACACTAGATCAGCAGATTTTTTTACAAATGATCATGGCTACGACCTAATTCTTTAACCTGTCTTTGGGTTACATGGTTGTATTAATTGCTTTGTAATCTAGATACACATACTTTAATGCTCTGTAGAGGCGGCTGTAAAAGATAACTGAGAAGTTGCCACCCCCCGGGATGTATAAAGCAACTTGTTGACTTAAAAAAGAAGAGGTGATGAACAATAGTTTTTGATACTTCAGCATCAGCTCAGTACAATTATATAGATTTAGCAAAATCCAAATAATTTGTGAACAAGACGATAAAGGCTAACGAAATTTCTTAAGTTGACTTGACTTCCTGTCAAAATCCACGTCTATTGACTCAAAAGTCGATGGCAGCGCTTTGCAACACGTGAACATAACGCACAGGAAATCTTACCACGCAGAATTAGGGTCATAGTGCATTCTTCTTGGTTGATAAAACGGTTATTAAGGCACCACAGAAATACATCAATTTTTTGTTGTCATATTTTAATCCTACCAGTGGAAGGCTTTATTCGTGTGGCTGTTAAGGCTGACGGTGTTTCTATAGGAAGCCAAGTTGTGTCAACTCTTCTTGAATCAGAGTGACTGGGCTGGAACTGTCATTGAAATCAACCGGAAAATCTAGTTATTATGGTTCCATCCGCTGCTCGTTTCTCACTAGCGTACGCCATTCCGTTCCCTGTTCCAATCCACTCGCGAAGTAACAGCATTTGGGAAACCATGGAATGTGGACGCTTTTTGGACTTTACCAATTAGGTCTAAGCAGGAAATCTACCAACGCTTTCAGAGGTTGCACGTTAGCAGTCCGCTCTTAAATAGGAAGAATAAATCAGTTGTTCTGATTAGATGCGTCAACCGATAGAAATAGCTTTCCGCGCATTGGTTGCAAACGCTCTTACTGTTAGGGCGTTCATTTCTTTCCGTCCAAAACCGTCTCCGTCCTCGAGAAAAAAAACGATTGACTCTGTCCTAGATAGCGGAACTGTTCAGGGTGGCTGAGAGGTGACAGTGACTAGTTTTCACCCGTCCGACCTTTATATTCTGCTGTGCCCATTAGTGACCTTGATTGCTTTTTCCGGTAAATGTCCTTCTCTTTCTTATGAGTCACGGATGTTTTTTGGTCACTGCGCGTCATATCTTGTAGTTTTCGCCTTGGTCGCACACGTTTTTGGGCTGAACAAAGCTGTTTTTTGCACGCGTCTTTCGGCTTGTCTTGGGAGCGAATACGGGGACAGTCGCGGTACTATTCGGAACCGACATCTGCATCTTAATTATTACCGGGAAAAGAATCCGAATTATATCAAGCGCTCCACTATATCGAGAACGAACCAGCGTATCGTTTAGAGGGCTAACAGATATTTGGCGACGGAAGAACTCGCGATGTCAACTACGTTCGAGCAGATGCAAACCATCCTTCAACAACAACAGAAACAATTCGAATAAGCGCAGCTAAAACTGATTGAAACATTGACGAAAAAGCCGAGTTTCGGGCAACTGATGTGAGGATCCTACGAATTCTTCAAACCCGCGGCAAAATCTTTAATCAACTCAATCAATGAGTTCCATTTTAATTGTGTAACTGGCACCAGGTTCGAGTCCTGGTTCAAAAAGTATGGTATCGTTTTGTAGGGTTTACAACACTTCCTGAATTTTCTTTCCTGGTTATTAATACAACCGTCGACAGTAGCTTACAAAGTTTCGTTGTAGACTTTGTGTCATGTTCCGCCCCGGTGAAAAATTAGCAACCACTGCAGACGCTCACACCTCTGTGGTGAATGTTTGGAATAGCATTTTTAAATTTAACGTCGGACCAAGATAACAACCACCCTCAAATTCTAAAGAGAAACACTTCAGTTTGCACGAATCAACGTTAAACTAGACTGCTCTTCAAGGCTGTTATTTAAGGAAACAGTAGATATTCTCGTGCTACGAAAACTCAGTGACAAACCATGCGAATGAATAAGAAATTGTTTCATAAAGCGCATCCTCCTCAGTGACGTATCTCTGAACCATTATTTCTGTTCAGACAAGCGTGGTCTCTAGTCAGCTAATGCTTCAGAGATTTGATAGTACGTACCAACAATGCAGTATGTTAGTGAACATGATCAAACCATTTTAATGCCTTGGTTAGATCAGTGGTTCCCTCACTTTTCATGATGCTTATGCAAATTCCATAAACGTCTGTGTTTTCTACTGTGCTATTTTTAATTCACACCAGTCACCTTTCGGGCTTTAGCTTCAACGACGTTTTTTCAAGTTGAAACTATCAACCTCAACACAAAAATAGTCAGTATGACAGACAGTGAACTATGAACAGACAGTTAACGTTTACGAAACTATGTGAATAAATGTTTACATATGACACTCTGAATATTCCTGGAATGAAATAATTATTCACACAGAACAAAGCGCAGGAAAGGTTGTGAAAACATCATCTGCCATCTAACTTATTCTAAAGAGAATTTTAATTCTCAAAGAATATGTAATAAAACACGTTGAAGGCTAAGGTAATACTGCCGTGGAAATTCTAATCAGCTGCACAAACCGGGTTAAAAAAAATTTCTTAGGTTTGTACGTAATTACGTACTAGCCACCAAACGCCCAACTGCTGATGTCTCACCTGCGCCTGGACTGGAGGTACATGATATATACTCAGTTGAATTTCAGTGACTTTGTGGCGTTGTGATTCCCCTTTTCGTTTCAAGTAACTGGAAAGTAGTTTCACTTAATGACTGATGGGAATGACGGGCTCATCACAATTTCTGTAACAAGCTTCATTTGAGCGATATGTTGCATAAGGTTTTCGGCTGCTTCTCTAGGGGGTTATTTTGAAACTATATTAGGTTTTCATTCGCTATGTACATGCTTAGTTAGGTAATCATGCTTTTTATTTACTCGCCTTTATTCTCCCAAGCCGTGTTACAGTCAGGTTTCAATAACTTCCTTACAGTACAGGAGAAGTGCTCTGGGTATTAAGAACCTTTAGGTTCAAACTCACGTAATAATCCCCATACCATTTTGATATAGATTTCTTGTACCTCGTTATCTCACCGTCAATTTAAATTTGGCTGCTTTTTACCGACGCTGACGTGTCACTGGCTAATCTTATTGGGGTGGTCATGCTGATTTCCAAACAGAACAATCCACACTTGCAAGAACGGTCAATGCGCGTTAGCACAATGAACGATAACAGTTGTACGCTGATTTCAATTGGTCAACACCGAAAATTCCTTTTGCCCTATAAACTCAGGTACTGCTATTGCCAAAATTGTAAATCAAGTGGCACTTTACCATATTTGTGATTCACAAAAGATGTTGAATAGCTTCCATATACAATTACTGTTTAGTCCTCTTGAGACGCTTTCGTCATACGACCGAATTCATAAACTTTCTGTTCTCTACCGCGTTATAATGAACCAAGTTTAGAAGAGGAACTTGTTGGTATACCTGTTATACATTTCCAGTGTTTGTGAAAAATATCGGCCATAAAACCGTCAGTTATTAATGTTTTGCTGAATGATTGTAGTGTAAATATGTACACCTGAATGACCGTGAGATAACTTCAGGTTTCGTTATGACTGTCCACACTGATATACGTACGGCCTTTTCTGGGAATTTACTCGGTCCCAACTGAAATATTTCAAGGCGCTAGACAGAATGTGATACATGCCTACGAATTGTTTCCGGAAAATTCGCAAAATTCGGTTATAAATTTGTGTTAGGAGACGCTACCACCGTTCCTTAGAAGACAGACCAAATGTGGTTGAAATCCTGATTATACAGTTTGATACACAAAAGAAGATGTTGAGTAATCATAACAGGACAGAAAAACTTAACGACGATGGAACGCAACTTTTGAAGGAGAGATCTGAGGCATATTATTTTCAACCTAGTTTCCTGCAGACTTTCGATTATCGGGAATAACTGTCTTCTCGAAGTAGTTAAGGATACCACAGTAAGCTTGTAAGCATAAGAAGTATCGACCTTCTGTATTATCATGATTGAAATGAAGCATGAGCAGAATTGCATCCTACTTCTTTACCCATAAAGCTGTCTTCCATCCAAATCATTCCGTCTTTTGGAGTTCCGTCATAATCAATTTGTCCCATCACCTCTTTGGATAAATCGGAGTTTTGCTTCAGAAACTCTACTGGTCTTGCATATAAACCGTCGGGTTTGTCAGTCACAATCTTGGAGGAGTAGAAGCTGGCATTAACGCTGGTCTCGGTAATGTACACTGATACGTGCGTGACGTGCACACTTCGTTTTGAATGCAGATGATGCTTCCATTGCTCGGCCCCTACAACATCCAATCTTCTACCGAGACACTTGCATTTTTTAGACCCTCTATAATGTTCTCACAGTTCTGTTCAGAAGTTAATCGTTAATTTTTTCGCGGACTCTACTAGGATGCGCCAAATCAGCCTCCTGTTTTTGGGGAATCGAACAAATCTGTACTGCATTCTTATGAAGTGTCACGAACATCTGTTTTACCGTGTGAACCTCACACATAATGTGTAGGTTTATAGTACGGGTAAACAGGTGGGCCGATTTGATAATTTCGGTGAGACCTCACTGTGAGAAAGCAGGGTTCGTGCTGGATGCGAATCACCAACAGAAACAGCATGCTCAAATGCGGCAAGCGCTCCATCAGCTAAGTTGCAACGCAGTGCATGGCGCCGGGAACTTTTAAATTCCAAATGTGTTATCTACCTGTTCCATCATCCGGTATAAAACCACCAAATGAGTTAGGGATCAACTGTTAAAGCATGATTTCCCAAATAGTTCAGAACACCCGGTATGCCGTCCTGATCTCGCTAAATGAGTGCTTGCCGTGTCTGGTGTGCTTTTGGCACTACTGGTTCAAATCTAGCAGGAGTTACTTTGACGAACGTCATATGAGAACCAAAGCTGACAATCTTAAGCTTGTTTACTCAAATATAAAACAAAACTTACAGTTCACACGGAATACAATGTTCGAGTACCTATTACAAGTTCCCACAAACAAGAATGTCCTGGATATCGTGTTTACCATCAAAATTTAGTTGGCCTTAAGTGCTCTCGAATAGCTATCTTTACACTGTAATCAGTTATTGTGTGATGCTGAAAGTTTGATTGAATACTGTAGAATGGGTGTCAAGAAAAATCAGTTGTATACCTGTGACGCCGAAACCGCGTGTTGCGTTTTAACCTGACTGCATCTGTCAAGGTCATTGACTGTTTGGGGTTTGTGCGCTTTATTTTTCCTATCTGTTGCACATATTTTACGATGCTTCTCATCCCTAATGTCTCCAAACTGAGCACACTGAGAAAATTAATGATGGTTTCGTGATGGATATCAACAGTTTGAGTTGGTTTGTTAGTAAATATAGGTCAGTTTGTCAAAGTGATCTGTAAGCCTCTGTGAGCTGCAATGCAGAATATGTTGGGTTAAACAGCCACGTTTTGGTAGATGCATTATCATAACTTAGTGGAGGCACATATTCAGGCAAACGAGATAACCTACAGTCTGTTTCAAGTTTCTTAAAACCATTCACAGCCGACAACATTGACCACTTCAAGAAGGGTTTAAAACACTGAATACCATGTTATTTCACACCTTACCGCCTCAACTTGTGAAACATTGTTAATTCTCTGTCTATATTCTTCCGTGAAAATTTTGCAGCATTCCATACTTCAAGGAAGCAGTGAATCAGATAAATACAAGGTTTTTAACAGCCACTTCCATAGAGGAAGTTAAAGGCAAAAGTGTTTTCTTGCTTTGATTTTCCTGAACATGGGTAATCGTCACTTTCCGAAGCACTTCAACCAACCTTCAGCGTCAGTTAAAGGGGGATTTGAGTCCACGTTACAGGAATCCCAATTCTACGAGATCATCATCACACCATTTGCGTTAATCTAATCGACCTTACAGTGTCCTATGCATGTCTAGCATGAGACATTTGCAACGGCGAATTCGCATTGTTTCGCAGCCTAGAACCGTTGGTTGCTTGTGCAGTATAACAAACACACAGAAAAGGTATAGCAAGTTTGGTTGCTATCTGTACGGTTGTTGATTTGTAGTGACTTGTTTGACCAAGTAGCCTGTGTTTCATTTAAGCGTGACTGTTGCACGGTCATTTTTTTATGCGTTAAGAAGGGCACTGTAAAGCAGCGTTCCAGTGGGTGAATGGGACAGTGTGATGGTTGTTACGGCGAGGTATTCGAAGAGCATTTGTGGTAAACTTATGTACTGATGAGTAGTAGGGAGTTGTGGTTTTGATAAAGAATGAATAACACACAACTGACTACAGCTATCGTATTCCCATAGACTTTCCGGTCGGCACCTTCCGAAAAGAAGCACTGGATTCGAGTTTCGCTTTCGGTAAACCTCGTCGGTAGTGGCTAGAACTCCGATCACGCTTTCATTGTCAACAAGAATGTGAGTACCTTTCAGTGCATGCATTAACTGAGGCATTATACAAATACGTATCAGTCTCCGTTGTGTCATCACACAGTCGACAAGGGAGCAGAAACGTCTCTGTAAATCATATGAGTGCCTTCTTGATTTTCGAAGGAGCGTTGTAGTTACGTCTCTCAGAGACTTTACAAATGCTCTAACTTTCAACAAGCATTTGTAAAACTGGTGAAAATCGTCGTTAGTAGACGTTGTACGCTTCCAAATTATGGCATTCTGACCTGGTGTACTTAGGAGAGTGAAAAAAATCACTCTTGTCAATAATTCATTGTATCTTAACCAACCACTAGAAGTCAATACATTCTATCACAGTTCATGCATTTGGACTAAAGTCAACGCACGAAATACCCTTCGTTAGGTGCAGAAGTTTTGGGTGCCTCCTGGATATTTCCCCCTTCAGTATACCATTACAGTTCTGGGGAAACATTTGATCCATTAACGATCTATAGTGCCGTAGTTTTGAATATGATCACCGGGCTATTTATTCTGCTTGATATTATTAGAATGTTGTGCTCATATTACTTTATTATCTGGTCAGGTAAATTGTGTTCCTAAACAAATTTCTTTCTGGTTACCTTTTACAAACATTCTTTTTCTTGCAACCTCGTTTTTTACTTCTTCATTTTCCAGTGTAGTTATTACTGCTATATCAGTAACGTATAATTTGTGTAACTACGGAAAAGACATCAAATTATTTATTAAGATGTTTGTCGCAAAGTTTCTACAACCCGACTACAATGTGTTGATGGAATTGAGCACTCCTTGGTACATTCGCTATCATAAGAAGTATATACACTAATGCACGAACTAGTGTCTGCAGTCAACCTCGAGTTACCTCATAAATGTTGACGGAAAACGCCGGTCGCTTATTAACTTTAGTTACGGAACATCCAAGAAAGTTTTCCAAGGACCGCTTCGATGCAGTGACTATCAGCAACTTCGTGACTAACTTAGCTGGATAATGGTTTTTGTCAACTGAATTTTCTAGGCTTACGCCTGTTATTCCCTCGCTATAATAGGGAGTTATAGTTAAGCAACCTCCTCTGAGTTCGATTTCCATTACTGTTTCCGAACTTTACATATTTTATACGAAAAGAATACTAATGTCCCATCGGATATGACTGCATTACTCTCTGTATATTGTTTGCAAGTTTAACGAAGCACTCATTCCACTAAGATGTTCAGAGCAATCGCAGATAGTTGAAGATTATATTACTTTTCTTTGTTGTTTCTCAAATGTAACCTACTACTTTGGATACTGTCGTGACCTGATATGGTACTTCATGTCTGATATATTTGGATCAGTCTATGATGGGTTCGATACAATAAAATGAACAGCTACCATTTTTATGTAACAAACAATAACACACATGCACACACAACACACATTAGCCACCTAACCTTTTTTGTATCTGGGATCTTTACTTGGTGATCTCAGATGAACTGTGAATCCGTCCTAGTGGTAGCCTATCTGTACACCGCCTGTTAAACACAAACACGTGCCAGTTGATGACTACCACACTTGAAACTTGTACAAAGTGAATTTTCTGATTTAAATCGCTTGAATAAAGGCTTTCGGGGGGAATCGGACCGTTGAGAAACTGACAACTCTTTTGGTTTTAACTCGTCGTGGCTTGACCAAGGAATTACTTAATACTGAGCATCGGCACGACACACAGTATGTTTTCTCATAGCCATTCTGTTTACGGTTCGGAAGTACAAACACCAACACATTTGTAAGAGCAAAGCAAGGCAATGAACAAGGCTTGTTTACTTTGTTGGATGACCACGCCAATTACAAGTCAATGATTATAAATTGACAGGAAGGAAAATCGGTCAACAGAGATTGTGAACTGCCTGAGTGATAACATTTAAGCAACCAACGTTCCAACCTGTTAGATCGATTGTTTGTGAATCAAAGGAAGCCAAGTGTTTATATGAACTTCTCATCCCAGGGATCTGAGTGATCCAACTAGATATTAATAAACTCACCATCAGTCAGCATTCGGCGTGTCAACATTTTGGCCCGTTTTCTTTTCAGGCGGTGGATATCTTTCTTGCCAGAGCAGTCGCAACGCCAACACAAATTATTTTTGAACACACAGGGAGGATTATGACGTCTGATAGCTAAAGCCTCAGCAAATTGGAGGAAACGTTTTTGGTGACTTCGAAATATCACAGAGAATGCGTCACAAACCTTGACTGCGTCCTGTTGGGGTTATGTGTTTCTCGAAGCTACCGGGAATGTACCCTCTGTAATCGGGTCCAACGGTTTTCTTTGAGTGTAAACCTACCATATTAATAACCAACCTTTCACGGTTATCACGTGTCACTCAGCATAAAACTGGTGTTCTACTTCTTCTTCTGGTCTAACGTACAAACCCGGTTATCTTTCCTTCGTCACTGTTCCCTAGCCACTGGTAGACCACCTACGCAATATCATTGAACCTTGTGTTAAATCGTGTATCGAAAATGCCAGCTAACCACCTCTCATTCAAAACGTTCTTTTCTGGTGCTGCGGACTGCTTTAAGGCAGGAATCTATGTAAAGAGTAAGGATACATGTTAGCATGATAACCACTGTAAATCACATTCCACTGTCAAACTAAAACTTCAAGACCTCACTTAGGCGGTGTTGAAGGAAATAGTTTTTACAACAGCTGGCTTGGTCGAATGGAATAAATGCTACCATTGTGGGCATCCCATTTTTGAAATAATTTTTGCTGTATGAAACCCAGTACAGAAATAGACTCAGTACCTTACAACGTGGACCACATTAAAATAGGTAAAAACGTCGATTAGTTCGCGTCTCGAAACTGATGTGATTTTTGGCCGCCGTATTGCTTTGTTCAACTCGACTCCGGATTATCCGAGTAACTGTGTGAAACTCAAGTATTGTTGAATAATCAGCGACTGTCAAAGGTGGACAACCTGCGGATACCTTCCGCTCGAATAGGCTATGTTTAGCTTCTGGATACCGAGTCCGGATGTTTGAACGCAGTATGTGTCCGCCCCTCCGTAAATAGGTACAGGTATTGGTGGCCACCGCTTGTGACGGGTTAGTAATGTTATTCTTACCTGCTTGGGTGAAAATGTTGATCGTTTCAGTCACAACTTCATCAACACCCACGCAATTACCCATCAGGATACTGAATCTTTGAGTCTGAAGCCCCACCATTAAAACTAAGGCTGTTTTAAGAAACTGATGGGATTCTTTAAATAACGACACATTTCCTATTGAGGATGCCGGCTTGCCATTCCTATCCATTTCTTACCACTTCTACCGATTTCGCAAGGTAGTTCAGCCCATGTTTCTGTCGTTGCTGGTTGTACGCACTTCCCACATCCACGTTGGCATTGTACGTCCAGTCAGCCATTGTCGACATGCTCACACCCACCTGCCCACCCCTCGTGTGTCCACAGTGCTCCCTATTCCCATCCTTTCATCCATCTCCACATTGCAGTCCGTCGGATTGATGCACAGACGCACCTGTCCCTGGATGACCGACATAGTTTCCTTTCCATTCGGCAAAATGTCAAAGATATTCAATGGACTCTGTGTGTGGGGCGCGCACAGATGCAATTTAAACTGTCTAACAGAGCTTACTGCCGCGTTATTAACACCATGTTGATTTTCGTTTGTGTAAGTTGTATGCATGGTTTACAGACCTCTGACTCATGTTTATTCATGTTGTCTCGTTTTACAGGACTATCGATGGCACCATTATTTCAAAAGAATGCTATCCCTCGTTTTCTCCACGTAACTCAAAGTTAGTCCGTGAATGCAAGGGGCAAGTGAATAGAAGAACGGCCTGCTTGTATGTTGAACCTGGGACGTCTTCCAGGACAGAGTTAAAGCGAAAGATCGATGACAGAAAACCGTACCAGAGATCGCAGAATCTAAAAAGATTGCACAAATCGATAGCTACCCTGTTGCTAATCGTTTACTGGCAAGTAATCAGAGGTTTTATTGTTAGGACGCGGACTTCCGGTGCAGTTGATAGTATCTTCAGCTTATACACAATTGTTTTATGGACTACGTTTTATCCCTCATAACACATTTACCGATGTGATTGTTTCGACCAATACATGTTAGTTCTAACAATTGAGGTGTTGCTTTTGATGAAGTTGTCCTCACTGATCACTATGAAAGGTATCGCCTCAGATTGCTGTGCATGGACTAACCGTTGTTAGTGTACTGAGCTAAATTATACTTTAAATAATAGTCCGCTGTCAAATGGTTTTCCACCATAGCGTTTTTCTACGCGTAGTGCACATACGTCTCGCACACTATTTTCGTTTGGTTGCGTTAATTGTGCTTAGTTCATATTTCGGTCATCCGTCTCTGATCGATTGACCAGGTTGTCCAGTCAGTCAGTCGCTGATAAAAAAACATCCAATACTTCGTTAAAACTTTCTGGGTTATTTAATCGTGAGACCTTCTGTGCTTGTGCCATTCCTATCCATTTCTTACCACTTCTACCGATTTCGCAAGGTAGTTCAGCCCATGTTTCTGTCGTTGCTGGTTGTACACACTTCCCACATCCACGTTGGCATTGTACGTCCAGTCAGCCATTGTCGACATGCTCACACCCACCTGCCCACCCCTCGTGTGTCCACAGTGCTCCCTATCCCCATCCTTACATCCATCTCCACATTGCAGTCCGTCGGATTGATGCACAGACGCACCTGTCCCTGGATGACCGTATTGCGATAATTTGGTGCCCTCACACTCGGCTGTCTGTCTTATGGGTATTGAGTGTCTGGTCATTCACGTTGATACGACGTGACTGGGCGGCGTGGCTAAGCCAATTTTCTAGCCAGCCCCGTGTAGCTGCGCTTGTTAATTGCTGCATACATCTATGCGTAACCAGCCTGTTTATGCATTTACACCGGAGACCAATTACGATTGCAACTTGTTGGTAATGATAATCCACTCTCACCTTCCGTCCCCTTCTGTCGTGGACATTGGATGAACGTACGGTTGATCACTCCTATTTGGTTGGATTCATCGTGCATGTAAATGTCGGATTGGATACAACGCCGACGTTCCATTCTGTGACCAGTGACAGGGGTGTACAAGCAAGGTAGCGCTAGTACAACCGAATGTGCATTGATGGCGGACTCGGGAGTAGATCAAAATGTTGTGTAACAGTCAGTTTTGTTTGTGAGTAGCATCGTGCGTACATTCGGGAACTAACAGTCGAGCCTCAGCGCCAGGAAGACGATGGACCAGAAGCGCCCATTGGAATGGGAGAAGTGGAGAATGGTAGAAGTGCCGCCAAGGCGAATGACAACGTACTGCTACTCAGTGTGTGTGAATGCACGTAAGCTGTGCAAATGAGTGTACGTGTTGGTGGTCCCGTGTATTAACATAACATGTACAGGAGTTCCTGCGATAAACAACTTTGCAGGCCAGGCGTCTTCTGCGGTCACAACAGTCCGCTTGCGTTTAAGTTGAATACCGAACGGAGGGCCTCTTGTTGAGTACTCCAATTTTCGAAGCTGCAAATGAGCAACGAGTTTTGGCCAAGTACATGCGGTTGTTTCCAGATGATTATGTGCAGTTTGTACAGAGTGAAGTAGAACTACCGCTGCTGGGGACAGTCTAACGCTCAATGGTGGTATATACTTTGTTGTATGGTTGCGCAACTTGAACATTATATCAGAGGAATGTACGGCATCTGAGCTGTTTTGGTATGTGATGTCTGATACTCATCTTCGGTAATATGGGACCAGACACTGGTCTGAGTATTATGATGACTTGGTAAGCAGACGGGTACGGAAATGAAGCCACACTGATGCTCTGTAAGCGCCGTTGGCTGGGATATGTTTTTGAGATAACTGATGAAAGGATCCTGAAGTAGAGGCTTTACGGACAGCTAAAAACAGGCAAACGAACTTCTGATGGTCAGAAGTTGCGGTACCAAAATATTATCCAATTAAATCTTTAACAGTTTAATGTTAGTTTTTGACATTCAGAAGAAACACCACTGAAGCAGATCATCTAAATGAATACGATTCGGATGACCGTTCGAAGGTTCGGTAAAGGACGGCTACGATATCGTGAATCCGAACGGTTGTTGAGCGGAAGAAATACGAGTGTCATAAATCGAGGTGATATAACTGTATGGCCTTGCGTTGACTACGAGCGCGAATATGCTGGCCATGTCCGATTGACAGGCGACGGGTAAGCTGGGAACAACAGAGTTGTGTCAGTTGTATCTGCTTTTTTTTTCAACCAACGACCACCACAGTTTGTTCAACTACCCGTGCTTCTCTCCAAACGTTGAGTTTTAGTAGCCTTTTACCTTTTGTTTTCTACATCGTTGTGGTAGTGCGTAACTCTGAAGTTTTTGGTAGGTTTTTAGTCTAAAGTAAAATTTATGTTTATCTTCCTCATCTTTTCTCAGGTGCAATCACATATATTCCCAAGATGGACAACTTCTTGTTTTATACTTTCACTATATTTCTTCTTAGTTTAGACCTAGTAATCACAGACTCTCTCAGTTTTGGTATTTCATTTTATTATCAGTCTATCATTTGACCAACTAGGGTTGAATGACTGAACCTTAAAGGTCTCCAGACCCATGTATCCCACGAACTATTCCTCCGGGTTTGCAATGAATACGTGGTGCCGTGCATAGTACTTACGGTGGGGTTCATGCGCGGAAGTCCCTTGGCTCCGGTCATTTTGATAACCCAATCCAAAACAGAGGCCGCCTCATTCGGTGTTCTTCACTGTGTGCGATTTCTACCGTTGACTCATTAGAGAATGGTTTGATTTTGCAATATGGACAGTGTTAACATCAGTGTGCATTTGCTAAGATGCAGTGACCTGTAACGAGACGCATAGTGTAAACTTATATTGTTGTATTCTCTAGGTGTAGTTTTTATCGAGAAATATTGTTTCGAAGCACAAAATGCTTGGATTGTTGACCGATTAATCAGGTGACATCAGTTGAGGCTTCTTCCTTAACCGCCATCGGTACGGCTGCGTATTCGGCTCTGATTGGACAGTTGGTACAAAGCGTTATCATTTCATCTCCTCTTGTTTTTACATCTGTATGGAAAAGTAACTAAACTTTTATGCTACCTACCGAACGGGTTTTTGAATATATCACAACTTCATTGAAATATTTGGAAAAAAGACGGTTTTAGCAACTCTAGTAAACGGTTTCCAGCTACCGTGGTTTTCCGATCTTGGGACAAAAGCATACAACGTTTTATCACTGAACCAACTAATTTCATCACAGCTGGAATGTTTAAACACAAAAACACGCAAATGATGTTGACTTTTATTGTGATGGGTGTTGGTCGTTGTTACTAGTCGTGACAAGCTTAATTACCGTACTACATGGATTAGGCGAATGTAAGTACTTACTACCTAGAATGGCCGGGTGAAATACTGATGTCCAGTGAAGCCGACTACTACTGAGTTGTGACTAATGGGCAAGAAGAAAGTATTTATCTAGACGGCACGAAAACACGCATTGAGAGTTGCAAGCTTATGATTTGCCCTTGTGAGTTGATTACATACTACATTCAATTCCAGATGTTTCATCACCATCATATACAGCAATATATCTGTGGGGCTCACTAATGAATAGTTGCCACGCAGCCGTCAAAAAAGCAAACCCTGTACAGAAAGAGAGAAGAAAAAGCAGGGGAGGAGATGGGACCCAAATGAAAAATAACCGCCTGTATGTTCAAACATTCAGCATCAAATCGAGTTATAAGTGAAAATAAGGCATCACCAGCAAGATAGCTTCTTTATGGTTTTCACTACCATACTTCCCTAAATGCACTCACCCCACAGATAACTCGGTCAAATAGTGACAACATTCACGTCACTGAGTTTGATTATCTGTTATCTTACTTAACGTTTCCAGTCACCGCCTTTGAGTCGCGAGGTCTCCAGCTTCGGAAACGAACCCGATCTACAATGGCCAACGCCTTCGTAAACGAATTCATTTCCTTACGCCAGTTCATCACCTGTCCACCTCGTAACTCACGCCAGTCGGTCGTAACCTCGGCAAGCAGTGCTCATTGTGGAAGACCACTAGCTAGTATCCTTAGTACATGACCTGCCCATCTAATTCTATGCAAATGAGAGGACTAAACGATAGAATTCGTTTGAATATCACTACCAAATACCCGATTCCCAACCTCTTCATTGTTTACTGTTTATGCTACCCGGTAAGAGTAATCGAACGCAGACATTTGTGGTCGAGTACACG
Organism: Paragonimus heterotremus; assembly: GCA_013368495.1. NCBI lineage: Eukaryota > Metazoa > Platyhelminthes > Trematoda > Plagiorchiida > Troglotrematidae > Paragonimus > Paragonimus heterotremus. The sequence continues at coordinate 109,394 of LUCH01000178.1, forward strand.
TTTCGCAGCTGTACATTAATACAACCCTAGCTGTCGCCTTATATGCGGGAACTTTAGGCTCAAACAAATGTCTTTCTCTCGCCAGAGGTGCCCTGGATTGGAAAACACCATATTAGCATTAAAGATACGAGCTTTTATTTCATTCTGTAAACCTCCACCGCCGCAGATGATGTCGCCCTCCAATACAAAATCGATCAATAACTTCCATTACTTCATTATCTAACATTAGATCCACGTAATCGTAGCAAATCTTGCAGAAGCACTCTGCACCTGAAGGCGGCAAAGTGCGTTCCAAAGGTTTATCAAATGACGATTACAGAAAGAAGACATATGCTGTGATGTGTTAAAATTTCGTTTATTCTCGTCAGTCACAAACGTAAAACATGTGAGTTATATATGACACAAAAAAAGGGATGGGCAAGGCATAGACACGCACACAGTAACACCACTGCAACCCTATGGGTTGCTTCAACCACTTTTTGCAGGTTTCGTCAAGGTTTGCTGAACAGCACTCCAAGGACTGAGTGGTCAAGGCTGACCTACAGTTAGGGCCGAAGAAATCGGGACTTCGTCAACCTCGCTTGCATGAGAGGCGAAATTACTGAAAAGGCAAATCAGATGTTAAAATCGACTGCTGATGGTCCTTATCCCGTAGTTGATTCGGATTTGTCACTTTTTACCAGCAGAAATATTATCTGGTGCCTTGATCGATGGTTTTCTGAAAACTCTGTCTCCACCGTCATCTGTCATTTCATCTACAGCTGCTGTGACGCATACACAAGTGAAGCGGACCGGAACTTAAAAAGGAGGAATCTTATGCATATCCTCAAGTGATTAATGCATGCGAGGACTCAACGTGGAACTTTGGCGATTTCGACCGCGAAGCACATGATCTAAATGGTGTGTATCCGTGACCACCCTCCTTCGGCAAAATATTTCCCAACTGAGATCAACACCCGTTCGGAGTAACACATATTTCACATTCCGGCATTCATACACAATCAAAACTCGACATCGTTCCTCAAGCTGTATTTCTGATACACGGACTACACATAGAGTTAAGCAGTACTTTATTACACGACGCCTCAGGAAACAGCAGTTCTGAGAGGCGTGAATGAAAGCAGTTTTTGGGAGTAACCCCTTATATTTCAAAGTGTTTCTGTTAATTTTTTCTCAAACTAGTACCACATTTGGGTTCTCGTGAAGCCCAAATTAATTGTAAAGAACTGTAAATAAATTATCTTCAGTCAGCCGGATAATGTGCGGTAGAGTCACGGCAGTTCTTGCAGATTTGATATATCCGTGCGTACTTTCTGTCTACAGAATTGCGCACTCACCTGATTGATAGATATTTCTTATAACTGAGTTACTTGCCTCTTGGCAACGTCATGCCATTTCCCCCCTTTTGGTCATCTATTCAAAAACATACACATCTACGGAATCTTTCATTGGGTTTGTCATGTTTTTCAGCAACATCAGTAGCAATGGCACTTCAATATTTGACGTTGACACATATGTCATGCAGTCACGAAATCATTAAAAACGAACGGTTTCAGTTGACCTAAAAAGACTGGATGAGGTTTAATTTTAGACTGGTATGAATGAACGCGCCTACACACTGACGGAGCGAGCTGGTTGTAAGCAATATTAAAACGGTCAGCAAGACAACACGAAACAATCACTCTTTCACTCAACGATATATGTTCAATTGTTTCCCTTCAGACGTTTGAACAACATACTAAGAATACGAAAACTGGTGGAAATATGCATTTTTTACTAAATCGTCAGTACCAAATTTACAACCATATGAATCAGTTTGTGTGCATTTAATGTGTAGCCCGGTAAACCGACAAGAACATTCAGCCTGCTAAACACAATCAACTGCCTTCTACCTCGGGGTCCCCAGTTTAGAATAGCTAAGCTACTCCAACCCCGGGAAGTGGACACCACCAACGATTTTGAAGCAATGGTTAGAAACTTTTATCTTTGTTCGACATTTTATCCTTTCACAACAGATTGTGTTAAACGACAGTAGGTCAGACAGTCATAACTAAATGTCTAGTGTGGTAATCAGTGAGACAACAATCTCAATTTGTGTCTTTACTGTCTTAGACTGAACATTTTCAGAAGATGGGTTGAATGGTCGTCATTTGTTATTTTTTCTGCCAGCTTTCTGTTGGCCTTCCCGTGAATGGCATTCAACGCACGTTGTTGTAATCAAACAACAGAACCTGATTATTTCGATACAAATGATATTGAGAAACTTTTGGAAAATGTCCTTGCGGCAAAGATAAAGGTGATGTTACTAACAAAATCTATTGCTCAAATCATAAATGATTTGCATAGCTCAAAAATCGGAATTTCTGATTTCATTCTTACACGTTGTCTGTCATATTTTTGTTTCTATCCATTATGAGGTTACTCAGAACGTTGCTTATCTTACTAATTGGGCAACTTTGTGTAAAGCGTGTTTTCAGTTCAGGACCAAAATACCTTATCCACACTTGTGAAGATTATACCCAAAGCCCTTTCACCAGTTTGCAGAACTTTCGTTCGAAACCTGTCTGCTATCTCTAACTTACATGTACGAATCTAATGGAGAGTTTTGCAGTCGTCTTAATTCATTGTGTTTTGTTAGTCAGTTGTGTATGTCCTGACTTTTAAATGTAGGTTAGACATTTTTGAATGTTTAAAGGTATAGTATTATTAACGATCAGATGCTTTCTCACCGAATGAATCTCATTTGCAATTATTCGGAATGCGGGCTGGCGAATCAAAAACTTGTTGATTTCAGTAGAATAGGCTATTCCGTAATACTTCATTAGTCCTTACTGCACTACAATATGCACAACCCATGAAACGTGGATCACATTGAACCACCGCACCAAAAGTCTTGCTGCTGTCTGGCTTGTCCATTCTTTCTTACTATGAATCACTGCCATGGTGGGAAGCGGTCCACCACTATGATGCGTAACTGACTTAATCTCAATCACAGGTTGAACTCTATTTTTTACTGAGCACGTCTTCATTTTCCTAGATCTCCTGATTGAGATGAATATTCATGTGGACCATAGCGGCAGAGCGTCTGTGAATATAGGATTGAATGAGCCAGTTATATAGAAATCACCTCTGTTCAAGTAAAACTGACGATAACGGAATAATCGTCTTTAGGACAATTCTGTGTATATATATTCACATAATGCCATTTTGGTCGAGGAGAGATGGTTATGAAAGACGTAAATATGTTTGTCTATGTGTATGTGAGTGTATTAGTGAAATAAGCAATGTCGAGCGATTCGCATGAGAACCAGTTGAATAAAATGCTTGTCAGTAAATAGTACAACAAATTAGGTCAGTAGCAAAGTAGAAATAATTCAATTTATAGTCAGTTGATTTGATGAAGTATCAAATGATAATGAGAAAACCTTCGAAGCACTCGCTGGTCCGGAGTGTTTTTGTTAACGTTTTGAAAGCAGTACTTCGCGTATAGGAACAGTGTTTCACAGCCCCCACTTCGTCTTTCGGTAGATATTCTGAAATGAAGTACAAATGCGTATGATGGCAACTGTTCACAAGTTAGCGGGATTGTGCTCGCTAAGCAATGACTGCTAGAAGCTCAAAAAAGTCGTTGTCGCAAGGTCGTATGGCATAGGCAATACGTTTTGCTGGATAACATTGACTGGAAGCACATGACCGGTTTCGTGGTTGTTGCCACATACCAGCTATACGTACCAGGTAAATCCTGTCTACGAACTGTACTGCATGCTCGATGGATGTTTTGCCTGTTATCAACAAATCAGTTGCACATGATATGCATCGATTATCTCACATGCAGTGGATCAGACAGACTAATGGTAGGACGCAGGGAACATTCGACGGAACAGTGTAGAAACTCAGCCCATATATACACCCAGATAGTAACGTAACTTGAATGTAATTTATTACGTGCCTAAGGTATGATTCCGGTTACTTTAAACCATTAAATATGTGGTGGTTTTACTATATTGCCGAGTTTCTTAAGGGAAGCAACATTCCTGTATGTGTTAAAATCATTTGAGCTTAACTGCATACGTCTCAAAGTATGTAATAAGCGGTAGAAATAATTTTAAAATCAACTGTTGCCTGCAAAATAACGATTATCTGAAGAACTTGTAATCGGTAGTAATTATGGAATACTTTGACATCTTATGTTACACACAATTGCTAGGTTTGTTCGGAAGCAATGAAACACAACTCACTTGATCGTTTCCTTGATGAAAATGTTTCCAGTTCTGCCTCTTGTGAACTGCAGTGAATGTAACAGATTTTGTTAATGTATTGTTTTAACTTTGTCGACTAATTTCAATTTATAATGAAGCAGTTCGAGTTAAACACTTCACGTGAGATATATGTCTATGTGATGTATGGGAATACAGTTTACAAAAAAGACAAAATGTTTATCATCATCACCTGGTGCCTTTGTTTCTGTGGCAGGCTTTAATAAGTTTCCGATAAAATCTCATCAGGTTGTTACAATTCTAAAGGAAAATAAAACTGAAAACGGTTGCAAGCGAAAACTGCTATCGGTCAAAATTCACATCATCTCAATTTTGTTTGTGGACGCCGATTGGGTGTTAACTGCATGCATATCGATCGGGTGAGTCAGCTAATGTCAATGGCGGTTGAAGCGATTGAACAACGTTTTACTGGTCAAACAATGTTGGATTACGTATTCGAATGGCAATGGCGTAAGCAGTGGTCAACATTCGTTGGTGAACGAGTTTCGACGGGTTCGGCGGAACTCTGTAATATGTATATGGTTGCCTTGCTGACAAAAATATACCTAAACTGGCTTTGAAAATGACGTTAACAATTCCCCAAGCAGGTTGCACAAGCACTTCCGATAAAATGTTACTTATCTGTATATAAATAGTTGAGCATCACCACCTTACTATATACAGAACAGTTCAACCTTAGACCAGAAAATGAACGTTAACAAATTTAGGTCACAAGTGAACGATTCTCCACTAAACGTGTTAAGTTGTGTAAATTGCTCTAAACCCAAAGACCACGATTTTGTGATCTGGTGGACAAATATCGATACTGCCTCTCTACGATGTATTCACGAACATTGGACGCGATTTCTTACAGTGTGTGGTACCGATGGTCCAACAATTTCAAAACAAAACGATCAGAAAACGAAAACTGGTAGATGCAAGCATTTTGTATTGACTCATCAGTAGCAAGTTCACAATAACGTGAAACGATTTTTTTATATCGAACAGATAGGGGGTAGGTTGGATAGTCAATCGGTGGATTAAGAAAGGTCACTAAGTCCAGGGAAGGGTCAAGTTTACAAGCAATTGTTTCTGAACATACAGGGTCGGACTTAATCGATTGATTGCGACAGCTTCAGCAAACCGCAAGAATCTTGGATCCGAGTGACGTATTGAGATTCTGAATGCACAAGCTGGGTTGATAACGTCTCTGGTGGTCAGGACGTGTCTTGCGACTGCGGAGGCTTGTTGCTCGCATGTTTCAAAGACATTGTCGTTCTTCTGTAGTACAGAGTTTTGTACCCACTTAGGCAAATGTTCCTTCATTCTGGAAATCAAGCACCTTTCGAGTTTGTGAGCTCATTGAAACGAACCACACTACTGTACCTCTACCTAGTTATATTCTGAAGAAAACTTTATTGCCATGCACTGAAAACGCAAGTTTCCGTTTCCTTGATCAGTCCTATCGCCAAGTAGATG
>LUCH01000178.1:135099-158322 GCA_013368495.1 Paragonimus heterotremus
TACTTTTCGTCTGACTGCTCCCCTTTGGCCCGTCTGACAAGGGTGTATCTGGAAGGACCGAAGTCCTAGTCAGCATAGCCCGCCGGATCAAAACAGTACTCAAGCCCGACCACATCGTCAAGGTAGCAGTATAGTTCGGGTCACATTTTCATATCGTGCATTTGCTGTTTTCTTGGCGAATGCGCGTGTAAAAGAAGCTCCCTATTGAGCATTGTGTAAGTAGAAATTTGTATATGAAAATCCATCTGTGAAGGGCTATCCGGTAGTCTGGTTCGGAAATGAGTGAACTAGCAATTTGCAGTTGCCCGTGTTTCTCAACTTCACTTCCCGATCCACTTCACGCTGCTGATAGACAACAAGGTAGAAACAACTGTTCACCTTTTCTCTGGCAGTCAGCCACTGACAATTTTATGTTCACTTGAATACAGTTAGGCTGAATGTTCTGGCTTTGTGCTACTTGTCCCAGTGTGATATTCACGAACGTTCTCGTGGTTTGAAAGCTTCAATGTGTCTATCAACGGTTGATGCATACGACTACACATGTACACACTTCCGGACACGATTCACATATTGCTTAATGATATATTGCTCATCTGAATTGTAAATGTTAGCAGTAACTCTCTATGTACAATTTGGTGTTCACCCACAAACACAGAGCGAATTAGTGTGGTGGATTTCACGCGATGGTAAAACTTCTTATTGCCTAAAGAATGCTGAGACAAGAATGGTAAATTTGCAAGACATGTATAAGTTATTGTACAGTCACACAAACAAACACTCATTAAGGAGCTACCGAAGTTGTTCAGAATTTTACCGTTTTGGCTGATACTGCTTCTAGTACTGTGTTACCACATGAATCCAAGCAACTTTCAACAAAATAAACTCTTCCCAATATTTTTCCTATCCACTATGTGTACTAAAGCGCCATGTTCACGTTGCGATTGTTGTTCCATCTTGTTTGCTTCATAGGTAGAAGTAGAGGCCCACTCAACCGTCAAGTAACCAGATCAAGCTGCTTCTGTGAACAACCATCAGAAGAGCTGATAATTCATGACATAATTATTCGTGTATTCGGTAAGTCATCATGGCGTGAACCCGAACAACCGGTGTCCATTCTCTAACCAATTGACGTTTAACCTGTTTCTCACAAAACTGTCCTAAAACTGCCAAACTCCAGTCGCGAACGGTGAACAAACCGTTTGTGGCATACTGGTGTAAGAAAATTCCTGTCATTAAAATCGTTTCAAATATCACCCTCACAGCACGTAACTGAGGGAAAGTCTAAGTTATTGTTGACTGTTTTGAACAACGGTTGGACAATCACCAGGGCTGCTTAATACACCGGCAAACATTTTTAGTAATTAGACCAAGGAGTTAAAATGCCCAGCAATCCAGTGTGTTAAAAACATGTTTGGTTCACTCACATTAACACCAGTAAAATTCAAGTAGACATGTGAGTTTGCTACCACGTTAATCCTCCAGATGCAAATTGTCTCAGATGTGATATCCCACGACGAAATATTCCCGCTGGTCGCAGTGATGTCCTGCCCACAAGTGTCTGCAAAATATGAACTAGTCCATGTACTTTACTGTTTTAACATTGGGGAAGTTAATGAAGATCATTAATTACGTTGAACATCATCAAATTTAATATATGGGTGTAGATAAAGAACACTGATCATAATGCGTACCGTTCACGGAACACACGTTCCCGTGTACACTTTAAAACGTTATGTCTGCCTTATTGTTTGTGCTAATCTACAATTTACGGTGACATAAATTGCTTTTCGTCGACCGTTGTCTAATATAAATTAGCACATATTTTGCATTAATTGCCTAGTGGCGGATGTTCTTTGATAAGCTGAATGAAATGCACTGGAGTTCTTTTCACATAATGTTTTGTTAACAAAGCTTCCAAAACAATACCATTTTGTAGTGTGTAAATGTGTAATAGTTTAGGTGACAAAATCCGAAAGTTTTACTTCTCCCATCCGATCGGGTAAAAAAATATCTATCGAACGTTTGTTGCGTGTATTTGCATCGCATGATAAGCAATATTCTTTTTATTCTGATAAAGTCTAATCAGTCTTAGTTCTGTCAGTCCAACAACTTTCTGGCGTTGTCATGTGATTCGTAATTTTTGCGAGCATTCGCAGAATAGTAAGTTGCTCATGAATACCAGCCACACGTTAAGATTTCTTGTATAGAAGACGAAACAAATACAATATACCATTGTACGTGATCTCCATTTTATTTTAAAAATAAAACTGAGAGTTACCAAGTATTGCGTCAACCGATTCTACAAGATCTGCAACTTGACTTGCCACAGTAAAATGTCAGTGAAGACCGCCAATAAACTAGTGATTGTATCGCTTTCTCCAGAGAAAGTACTATACTTACAAAATTTCCCTTACTTTAGAAAGTACACTAAACTATGGAGTATAACTTCAAGGTGAGTGGATAGCAATTTCTAAACAGAAAATATGGTTAACTACTACATATAAAAATTGGCGTGGAATATCCATTATATGTGTAAGTACTTGATTGTGAACACACAACATAGTGAATTATCAGGCTTATACAGTCAACCATTAAAAGAAGGGGGCTCTCAGGAACCATTCATAGTGGACGTTTCTGAAACAGGTTTTGCAGAGAATGGTTACGTTCAAAGTACTTATTGAACCAAAATGTAAAAGAGCCCTGACTTTTGCTGAAATGCTGATTGTAACTATTTTTGGACAGTTGGTTTCGACATCGTTTAAATAGTTTTCATGTTTTTATCTCTTTCCTTATAAGAAGCAATAATTGTATATAACAATTGCATGTCTGTGTGCACAAGGAGTGATACTGAGAGGGATGGACAAATACTGCAACATCTCATCATTTTTGTATTGTTGCCAAAATACTACCACATATTACCGTGGCAATTACACCATAGGAAATGACTGGAGTTTTAACAAATTTATACCTCACCTCAATTCACCGAATCAAAATTATCCGTGAGCTGCACCATTGCATTGGATTTACTAGACATTATAGTCGAACTGTTCTTTGTCATTACTGTTAGCTACTCGATTTCCGACTGTTTGCATACGTCTGTTACGACTTGTGAATATTATGCCCTTCGTGTCGTAATCAAATAAACGACAAACTTGAACGTTCGTTTTATCAGAGTTATTTGTTAACACTTGCCCCTAACATTTAACAGCCCATGCTTTAAAATCATTCAGTTAACGCATGTCCAACTTGCAAGAAACACTTCAGTTGTTTGGCGAAAATATCTAACTATTAATAATGATAAATATAAAGTTTGAAAACCTGGGTTTAGCATAAAACCTGCGGAATGGTAAACGCAGTTTACTGCTAATTTAGGTTTATCAGTATTTTGCAAATTATTTGTAAGTATAATAGTGAGTTGTGAAAAACAGTTATTCCAAACCATTCTACTGACTTCTATAAAACACAGGTGAGGCGAATAACAGTGGCATGGCTTAGTATCACATTCTAACCGAAAGGCTCGCACCGAATCTCTATTGTCACGTCGTATCAGCCGGTTCACACGGGTCTTAATTGGTAAAACTAACTGGTACAATGCAGACTTCTGTATGCATCGTCGAATACCAATTTACGCCTATGTCAATGCAATCGTTATATACTACCGTCCTACTGAAGGTCAGCCATGAAAATCATTGGACGATCTGTTGCATTGCTACCTATTTGGACCAAATAACAGTTGCATAGAAAAACGCGGATTTTTAAACGATATTTGGACCTACTTTCAATTCTTGTACTTGCAGGAGAATCTTGTTGTAGAAATAAGAAAGAAAAATTGTTACATTACATGAAAAAGAAAACCATTCGAAAAAGGCGTGGGGGAGTTTTTAATTTTGCTTACGTGATTCGAAGGCTATAAAGTAAAAACAACCAATAATGCATGAGTGCTACTCCATGTGTAGTGAATATTAGTTTGCTTTCAAGTTAGAACTCCAACCGTGAAAATGCTGGGCCTCAGCTGGATACCAATCACCAACAGAGCCAACACGTCCTAAAGAGATAAACGTTCTGGTAGCGGAAATATGAAGTTCTCAACTATATATAAAGCAATATATCGTTCTTAATTACCTCTCGTCAAGGGTATTGGTTCTACAATCCACATCAATAAGCTCTTGTTGTGAAAACTAAAAGTTAACTCATTTGCTTGCTTTAATTTCATAGTTATCTATCAAGAAGTTTATGCTGATTTCTGTGAGTTCTACGTGCATGACATTAGATGAGTCATTCATATCTGCGATGAGCATACACTGGTTAGTGCCAATCGTACATCCTGAAACAGATTGTTCTGTTTCCTGCACGTTGTTGTCAGTTGAATTGTCTTTGATTTGCCTATGGATATACTTCACGTTCGAATCAAACATTATTGTATGGCATATTTTGATTTTGTTCTGGATACGCGACTTGTTCATGGTCACATGTACCTTGACAGACCAAACGGAACAACGTTGACATCTGACTGCTTTACTTGTCGAACTAAGTGCTCCATATTGTTTGACAATTTTATTGGCTATTGACAGATTACCTGAACAAACTGTTCGGTTTTATTGGGCTTCAAATATGTGGATCTTCCAGAAGACACAGAATAGTTGACTGTTCGAAAACATAAATTCGATTAGAGATGAGATTCATTGCACAATGATCGTGAAGGTGCTTGCGCATACACGTAAACCAAACAAAATCTGGGGCATCCGAGGGTTTTAAACAGTAATGGGTTCTAACGTAAGTAAACCTTCAATCTGGTGCTTTCCTTGGCTAGACTTCGGTAAAGAGTGTCTGCTGAAACGAAAATGTTACTAACCAGCTTAAGTGGTGGTCAATAGGGGAGACGTAGTAACCGAAAGGTGTCTCACAAAGGATATTGCAACTTATGCTTTACTAATTTCATAACCATTACTGAGGTGCTTACGTCACTGCAGGTTAATAAACAATAAATATTTACTAGCAAAGTACTCAGCCATAAATCCCGTCCTTTCCATAGAATCGTCTGAAATGAACATCGTCGACAGGTGATTGGCAGAAGACAAAAAAGTAACCGACTGATTTCCTGTGAATTTTCCAATCATAGGTGATACACATGAAGGTCCATCAAATAACAGAATATAGTCAGCGAAATGACCATTAAATCCCACATTTTCAACCTGTTTCAAGCAAGGGAAGAAATTGGAGATGAAAAACGTTATTTACGTTTAATTGAGTTATTCAACACATATCCCCGCGATAAATCAAACATATAACAGATATCTTCACTGACATACACTAATTGTTAAACACAAAAATCGGTCTAAAGATACCTTCTATTACCTACCTGTTTCAAGTGAGACATCTCTTTTTAGATGGCAATATAATTTGATCTTTTACTTTAAAATCTGTCTTTCATTTCTCAATTTAGAACTAACGCGGACGGGCAAAGTGATTTCTTAAAGTAATTTTCATCTCATGACTAGTTGATTCATTTGAATCAAACAGACTTGATGATTTGAATCACAATGACATTTAAACTCACATCCATCTGAGTAAATCGAATAACCAGTCTTTCGTTCAAATTCGCTGTAATTTGCCAGTTGCAGAAACTCAGTGCTGGATAGCTCAGAGAATACAGCGGACTTCTGAATTCACCTTTTGATTGTCCAGTGAAATTTCCGTAGCAGTCTACAATAAAAACAAGCATTGTATGTTCTGTTATTATATAGTAAAAGCAAACAAGTAAATCGCGATGGCTGCCACTCAGATGTGAATCTCAATCACGCCATCTGTTATGTAAGAGATAAGTACGCGGATTAGAATGTGTGAATTAACTTCACTGACCAGCATCAACGGATGAGAGTTTTTGAATCGCCTGTTATCGGTGTAGAGAAGAGTAACCATAAATACTCTATCGGCTATGTGATTTAGATAATTTCCTCAAGGAAATGCCATGTGCGTTGACCGTTATAGCTAGTACCCTCATTCGGACGCGTCAGACATGTCAACTTACCCAAAATACGTAATGAAAGTTCGTTCGATATTTCCTCCCAATAAACATCGTTTGTGTCACTCTCGATCAACAGTAGTTGCCCTTCTGGCCATCTATAATTATTTTGTCACACTGTGAGACACTTCCGGTTAGGTCGCTCCAAAGCGTTATCGGTCAAATCGATTTTAAAGCAGTCCATCATATTAAGATTAAATGAGGTACATGTGCAAATTAAACAGTTCATTTCAAAAGTTGTTGCCACTGTCATACGTGACACGAAACACCATCAACTTTCACTGTTTTCGGTCATGTGCTTATTCATTCAAGCAAGTGAGAGTAAATCGCGATTCACTAGGTCCTCTTCACAAATCTGATTAATCGCCAAAATTATCAAGCACAAAATGCTTTTGGCCACAGCGTTAAGCAAGTCTGTGTGTATTATATTTAACGGAGGCATGGACATTAATTTTTGGGAGTGGCATAAACTATACTTACTGTTATAGTCCTAGAAATAGATTTTTTTAAACTAAAACTGATTGGCCCTGCAAGTGAAGCCTACAGGTGGAAGCCCAGTGATAACAATCAACTATCTTGCGTCTTGTGTACAGATCTGGTGCGTGCGGACCGCGTTTTGTAGCAATTCCGCTTGCACTTTAATCCAAGATTGCACATAGGTCTTAAGTAAAATATGGGACAGTCGAGGCTGCTTGACCTTGATTCCAAAGATCTGAAAAACGACTGTGTTCAGTCACCGGTTACGTAAGTAACCTTGGCTAACAAATCGAAATAATTGTGACTGAAAACGGTTTTTCAAAAATTGTAGACGTTCTGTGTATAAGACAAATACAAGTACCAAGCTTGAACGTTTAATGACTTCAAAAAGGTTAAAGAACAACTTTCAAAATTTGTAACTTGCCGGTGTAAGGTAGCACCGATGGAGGTTGTACTGCGGCTTTCCGAGAAAATAATATAGGAAACATATATTGATTCGGATGTTTCCATGGATTCTGTTAACACATATAGTCAACTGAGAGTTTTATCATGTCCCAGGCACTTTATCTATTCAGTCATTGTAAATTACATGGAATAAGGCCTAAACAGTGGCAAAAGTTTCTTCTTACACCTTCAGTCTAAACTACCTGTTGAGGCCTGTACAACATCTGATTATATCGAGGTTAACTAAGTCAGCATGTTACGTTCAATCAACCAGAAAATCAAGCGTATTTCTTATATAAAATCGAGCTTTGAGAGATGGTTTGTAATAACTGCTTCTACGAACTAGTCAACGAAGACTGATGACAAGAATACGGCAGGGAGCTGCCAGCATATATTCTCAATGTTGCCAAGTTTAACATAGCTGAACCGTTATTTGCTTTCCAGACTGTTTTGTGATGTTAAGTTTGGTTACAATAAATTGTTTTTTATCAACAAATCACATATACACGCCGTGCATAGCGCCAAGAGGAAGAGTTAAACATTTTCATTGTAAAAAGATTCACAATGTGTACGGTCTATTGCAACATTGATAGTTTCACTGGATGTGTCTGTTATGTGCATACATTATGGACGCCGGTGAGGAGGAATACGGATAAACGGTTGATTTTCATGGAAGTATTACAAAAGTACGTAGATTTTTGGTGTCGTCTCTTAGCTGTGGTAGTTGCTTATTTTGTTTTTTCATTAGACGTTCATTAAAACATGAAAATATCACTCGGGTGTTGATGCTTTATATCCGTGTGTTTCCGCACTCGCGCTTACTTCATCAACGAAATAGAGGAGAGTGCCTTAAGTGCGGAAGCATTTACTCGAATAGTCCACTTCCGGCAACCAGTGATTTTGAGGGATTGGTAAAGTGTTGTATGTTTCCTCAAAAACGTGGATCCTGATGATATAGTAATTTTTAACTTGAAGTTGTGATGGATTCTGTCCTGGCTGTCTAGTGTAGTTCCATAGCTGGGGTCTAGATTCTACAATAAAATATGCTAGTTACGGTTTCACATGACTACTAATTGGCCAGCCAGAATTTGTAATCTGGATCAAAAATAGTTCCACGCACGTTTCGAGGTCTTGTCTTTTCGTGTTAGTATGCGATTACAAACACAGATTGTTTTGGATAAGCCACTTTTGAGAACTGTGTTTACAGCCTTTCTTCAAATTTCATTACTGATAGAAGGGGACCGTCAACCTTGTCTGCTGTTTTGATGACATTTTTCGATAAACCTTTTACCATAGAAATGCGCAGACGAAATGATGCAAACTGGTTTGTTAATCCTTACCTGATGTATACGTAATTTTCACCTTTCCACCAAAAGTCACAAACACCACGGTATTGTTAGTAGATTTTACTGAAGGCGGTTTTTCAGTGGTAATGCCTCTTGCGTAAATGATGGGTTTTCCAAGACAGTCTTCGCCGTCGAATACACGATACCAGTCCGTCATCGTAGGTAGCTAAATAGACCAATTTTGTTGGACATTTGTAACCGTAAACAAACTTGGAACATCCGAATGCTAACCAGGATATACGCACCCAAAAACAATTATAGCATCACTCGTTACCATATAATATCTGCATAACATTAGTTTTAACAGAAGTCAGTTACTTGTTAAAGTTAGACATTCTCTGGTAACTGTTTGCAACCATATGTTTTTACGGATGAGCCCGTGAATGAGGCAGAGTAGAGTTCCATGTAATTTTAAACAAAGATGATAGGTCGATTGGCACTATTTTCCATTCCACCAACACAAAACATGGAGACCTGAATGAATTCAAAACGTGTGAGACATTGCCCTCTCATCCATATAATGTGGGTTTTTGAGAAACAACAAGTTAGCTGCGATCACCAAACCGTTTTGTACATATTTTCTGAGGGAACCATATCCACGCGAGGAGTACTTGTTAACTAGGACTACTAAAGAAGTCAGCAGCTTATTAGCCGGCGTCTAACATAACTTTACGTGTAGCTATAAATGAATAGGCTTCGGTTGAGCGTCCTCTTGAGAGCTATCTAAAGAAGTCGAAGTTGAGTAGGGAGTGACAAGCACATCGTTTTCTCAACCCATAATAATTCGAAATAAATGGCCCTGAATCGTATGGGTATGGAAACGTACTGTATCTAATGACGCGCATAGGTTAGTCGGGACTGTTGCGATGATTTTACACGTTAACAGTATGATTATAGAAAGTAGACCACACCTATGTTCTCAGAACGTTAGTGACTTGTGACGCTGTTCTGAATGACAAAATTTAACTTCGCACATCTATAGATTGATGAGGTGTTTCGATTTTCACTTTCAACTCGCATTAGTGCGTTGTGGTCGCAGATTTGACAAGACCCATCAGACGGTCGTTTGTGGTTCACGGATATCAAGTGACATACTGGCCAAGTAATAGTTGCTATCTACAACCTATTGATAGTACACTGCAACACCCTTGTAGAAAAATGTGAAAATATGAAGATTATTGCATTGTGACTGCAGTGAAGGCAGCTCCGTGATGAGATTGACAGAATCTGAGTAAAATTATGTTCCAGTATTTTGTCAACAGGGCCGTAAGAACTGAAAATAACATTTCCAACCAACTACATTTCACTGAGGCCTAATATGTATTAAAGTTGAATACAATCTTATCACTGTTGACAGTTTTGTGCGTGATACCCTTAAAAATGCTAATATACATAATTTATTTGTAATATTTTTGTGTACATTGGAAAGTTGCAGTCATGTCAAATAGAGAATTACCTACATAAATTCGTGTGATAATATTGTGTAGCGTGATAAGCTACTCAATGTTGAGTGGAACTTTACGCAGTGTAAATTCGTTTTCGGATGTAAAATTTTTATGAAGCATGAAGCGAGATTTTTTTACTTGTATACATGGATGCAATTGTCTACCACTATATACCAAATCAATAGTTGGACTAGTATAACCTTACTGACTGTTTCGTTCCGGTTAATATGTAGCACGCACTAATCGAATTTGAATGGAGCACTAGCGTATGGGTGGAATGTTTGATTTTCTGCTTTCAAATGAGTTACTAGATTACAAGCATGTTTTCCTTCTCGAGTTCATCATTACTGTTTCCTCCTGATGTTCAACCGTGGTATGCGTTTGGCTACAATGTGACCGATAGGTCTACTTGGAGGAATAACTGCTTGCACTTGACAGTTCGCTTGCCTGGTATGTTTTTTTTTATAGTAAACAAAAGAAGCACACGACGCAAAAGTTTGATTAGGCTTTTGTTGTAATAATTTCATCTTCTCAACTACGAGCACAACAACCCAATGGTCGACACGGTTTTCGTTCGTCCAGCTGGATCTATACAATATGGCTTAGCATATTACAAATAAACATTACCAGTAATCCCAAACGAGAGATAAAAGGACACAATGAACATTTTACTTCACCGGAAAATATGCCAACAAATACCAACCGTGCACAACTTACAATCAACATTGGCTTTAATGAACCTCTGTATATACTTACCACAGTTTAACTACTAAGATTAAGATGGTTACAACTAATCACGACCATTTATACTATATAAAGAGTATGATAATAGTATTGACCGCGAAGAAAATATTACCAAGTACACGTTAAGCATTACTGAAAATAGTACGTCACGTACATCAACAGATTCGAACACCAGTATTATGCGTTTATCATTCTCAACTCTGACCCTCCAAACGCATAGTTGATAAGGTTCAATTCCTGCCGTTGTCACCATTCCCGAATTGCTCGTCATCTCACCTCCGCATTGAGTTAAAGCTGTGAACACACAAAAATTCCATCGATCAATTTGGTTTCACGTTGAAGTTTTATGAATGTGAGCGCTGAAAAATCGCTAACTTTCGGGGACTCTACATAAATTTGCAACTAGTGTTAAGGTAAATATATATGCTACAACATTTGATCAGCAGTATCAACTTGTAGCCCGTAGATATTGCAAATTCAATTTCATTATTCCAAGAACTGTATTTGCGGCTACTAGTGAAGTTTGATCAACTGATGAATTTGGTATC
The DNA here is from genome assembly GCA_013368495.1 of Paragonimus heterotremus. Classification (NCBI taxonomy): domain Eukaryota; kingdom Metazoa; phylum Platyhelminthes; class Trematoda; order Plagiorchiida; family Troglotrematidae; genus Paragonimus; species Paragonimus heterotremus. The sequence goes on from LUCH01000178.1 coordinate 146,126, forward strand.
ATTGAAAATGCACACCTAAACCTACCAGTTTGTTAGAAAACAGCTCCACGAACAGTAAATTGTCAAGCTAACCAGTAGTTTTAAATGTCAATAACCAGACAGTGATGAAATTACGGCCGAGATATTTTTTAACAAAGAAGACATTCAAGCTAAACAATGCTTATCGTGCTTTATTGATAAGTCCCTTTTTGTTCAGTGTGCATTTAAATTACGAACGGACTAACTATACAAAATCCAAATTACTCCTTATTTAGTGTGATATTTTTCTTGGCCCAATAATTTGAAAAGGTTTTAGAACACAGTTTGCAACTCATTTTCCCGTACAAGTAGACAAAAATATTTAACTAGTGACACGTAGAATGGTAACTGAGTCAGGTTGTCTCCATGAAAAGGAAACCGAACAGCGGTATTGAATTTCCCGATGCATACTATCAAAACGATACGTAAGTGCTACACATTCAATCACTGTTTTAACTCATTAGGTCAAGTTCAAGCTAGGTAGGAACCGGTAACCATTGTGTTACGAATCAACGTTTTGCACACTACTTTTCAAACTTAGTCCCCAAAACCCAAATCTTCTTTCTTAGAAAATGAATTACCTTGGTGTATGGAACAGCGAATGCACAACTGTCTGTTCTGTACAAGAGATTGCACACTTTATGTGAACTATACTAAACCAATGTTGCGGTTGACCGGTCTAGCTTTTAAGATCACCATTGATCTTCTTCTCACCATCTGATCGATCACTGATCTGAAACGAACACCGCCTTGTTCCAAACTCACATTGATTACCTCGCATCGTAAGATGCCTAATCAAAGCTCACTTGCGTTCAGGTGGTGCGTTATCGGATTGACTTCGACACAATGTGATCTGAATTATTATGTTAGTACCACAAAAATATGCAAACACAAATGGAGTGAGTGGCATTCAATTTACTTTGTATTATTAGTGATGGCGATGGAAACAAAGGGGGTGTCAGCTGGAACAAATAATATTTTCAACCACTAGCTTGCATCTTGCACGCTGTCACTTTTTCCTCTACGGTGCTGTGTTGCTGACAATGAATGTGGTTTAATCACATGTATACGACAGTGGCTGTGCTTGGGTAACCACTTGACAATCAACCAGATACTCATGAAACAAATCTGGAACCTTACATAGGATCTGTCAGGCAGGCTAAACTCATCTGCTTACTCACTTCCCACAATGAAACTTATCTTTAACGCATTGGGTTTCAGGTTTGACCAACAGAAATTGACTCCTGGAAGTTACGTTCACTTTAAAAAACTGGGCGTTTCTGGTAGATCACAATGTTTGCAGAGGGAAGGACAGGTTGTTGTCTGTAACTCGCCGGCTGTCCTGGTCAATTCTTATCGGTTTTACTGAAACGACGTTAGCTAGATGTTGAGTGGGAATGATAAAGCCTACATTTTGTTTAACCACTTATGTAGGTGAATTGTTCATAACGTTTATACAGCTGACGGTGTTTCGAACATGCACGAACTGTTGACAATGAACAATGTCATCACAAACTGTAGTAATGAGGCAATCAAATGAACTTTCCAACTAGTTCTTGGTAAGCATAGCAGTGAAGTAACTCACCTGGCGGTGTTGTTTGTTGTACATTTGCTGTGATTTTTAGTGAGGAATTAAAAACGACTTTTAACAAAATTAGTTTGACTACTGATGGGCTAAAGACGATTTTTCAAGCAGTAGTAATATGACCAATCTAACTTTCAGTCCTGGTTTTCTGCGAAAACGGATTGATCCGAATTAATGATAAGATGGTTAAAAGAAATATAACTACGGAAGGGCTCCCCAGAAAAGACGCCTTGGGACAATACTCAAGTTATCTTGGACAGACTTTGAAAAAATAAACCTGGTCAGCTGGAACGGGGCCGATAGTTAATCAAAAATCACCGCATGGAAACAGTTTTAATCATCTAAATGGTAAGCGGTAATCATTCAGCCACAATTACAGTGGAACATTTACACACTTTTACTTTGGTGTAAGCCATTGTTTCAGTAAACTGAATGACCATCAGGACTAACTGACAAACTGCGGTAAGCTAAATGAAGGTGTGTTTTTGATAAATTGGAATATTTTTCCGACGGTGACGCGATGAGACTATAGTTTTTTGCAAGTGATTTTCCACCAAGCCTTTCCATACCAGGTAGGTCAATATCTTAGTAATCTTAAAAATATAATATTCCAATGTACAGCAAAGTCCGTTTGTTGAATCTCTAATGTTTGTTGTTGGAAGAGTGGTGGTTTGTAGATCACGTTAAGTGTTAGCTTCTGTCGTGAGAAATGCCAACTGTACGGACCTTATTCAAAGATAAGTTTAACAAATCTGCGGTTGATGCCATCAGGTTGCACCTCAAGAAAATTGACAAAACGTTTGTTTTATTTTGAATCGGGATAGCATGTATATGTAATTCATATAAACCTTTTAGAAGCAATAATTCATCCTAAGAAACTGTTTCCCATTATCAACACTTTAGCTGTTTGTTACGGTGTCCCTTCACTGTACTAGTTGCCTGCATGTTCAGCTTGCCTCCTCACAAAACGGTTATATAACGGGAAAAACTTGTTTATGTGATAAATCACCGGACATATTTAACTGGGTTTAATTTTTTCAGATTAGTCCATGCCAATATTTTGAGGTTAGGTGATTGCTTACAGCGTCACATCCCAGGTAAAACTGACAGACTTCGAATGTAACGACAAGTTTAGGAAATCACAAAGCCGAAAGAAATCAGACCATCGGAATAAATTCACATATAAATAGACCCACACTTACTTCCTTCAAACTGTGCATGGAAACCTGTATAGCTAAGTGAGTTGTCTGTGATGAACATAGCGGTCAATTCATTGCTGGCCGATACAAACTCCATAAAACCACTTCCGGCAAACTTCTGCACAATCGGGGATGCGCACGAAGGTCCATCAAACAGTATTAGAGAATCGTAGAATCTTCCTTTTTGGCTGGCGAGTTCAACCTTTATCAAGATAGTAAACCATGATTCATGGAATTTGTAATAATTTGCGATGCTTTGTATTTGCTGGTAAAATAAAGAATATCAACTAGTCAAAATACAATATCATATAGTACACATTCATTTGTTGTTGAAGCTTTCGAAAAGTTATATGTCACACTTTGCACCCAAACATGAGTCTTCCTTTAGGGGACGGTAGATGACGTCCGTCTTCAATAACTTTTTATCAGACCAGTAAACACTCACGTTAATGTTCCACATAATTTGTAAATAATGTTCACATTTATACTCGGATGAAACAAAGACGGTTCAGGAGAACTAGTAATGCTACATATCAATCGAAAATATACCAGTTTCACAGTTCATCGCCTTTTGAATAGTGAACAAAACTTTACCTGATTTATTACCGGTAACGACAGATGGGAATGTTTGGAAATGTTTCCAAAACCAAGTTGTCGTCGGAAGAGAAGTTGAAACTATTTATTAATCTTCAACTATGATCAAGTCTAATGCGTATTAATCCAACACTTATGAGTAACATGACGAACGGTGCGGTCGAAGTGACTGTGATGATTTTACTGAGGAGGTTGATTATATTAAAATGTTGAGTGATATTGATGTAGCGGGTGTTGACAATGACAGTAATGTGGATCGTGGTGATACTGGTGATGCTAATGGTGATATGGACCATTCTGATGAAAATCTGATATGCAACTCTGTGTAATTTTCGTTCACCCGTTTGCCCTTTTTGTCTGTCGAATAAACTTATTTGACATGAGTCATCAGTAGAAAACATTATAATCCTCATTTCAACTTCCGTGGTACCAATAGTGATCCAGGTACCACAGTTATGTTGACCGTCTCACGTAAACATGGGTTGTTATCCTACAAATACATAGATGTTTCGAGGTGTTTATACATATTTCCTTCATCACAACTTGTGTACATCTTCTCCCAAATGTTTTCTAACCGGTTCCGGTTATTAATTAAAAATCATTCGAATCAACTAAGAAACGGATCGGGAAAGAACGTTTAGTTTGTTGATTTGATTACGTTGCCGAACTTCAGGATGTTTATTATTACGGAACTATTTAATTATCGCATGTTCTTATGCGTTTGCCTCACTATTACATAACTCGGAAGCGATACTGGCTTCAAAATCTATCATTTTAAACATTTATGCCAATATTGATTACTATTCATGGTCTCTTTCATGTCCTGCGGTGGCCTCATAATTTACTTTTCATTTGATAGTTCCCCCACACATTAATCTGCGGAAGAGTGATCAAGTAAGATTCAACCTTTAGAAACTTGGACTTCAGCTAGATCTATTTGTGCTGTGTCTTCTGAGCTTCAACGTCGTCGTTGCAGATTAGAATTCTTAAATCTCAGTTAGTTCAGCACGTGAATTGACGTATCGCAGTAAATAAATCCAGCACCGCTGGGGTTCATGCGGACGGGATGCATAAAAATATAAGGGAATAATGCAACGATGGGATTGTTCAACAACCTTAATAGTTCATTTGAGTAAAAATGGCTGGAGTAACATGTGTTTTTTCCACTGATTCAAAGATCGGGAAGAATCTGGTAATCTCACAGTGTGAATTGCTTTTGATTATGGATATTGCTATATAATCGTTAACCTACATCAAACGGGTACAATTGAAACAGGATCTTTTGGCCCGTGGGTCCTGTTAGCCGCCAGTTACAAAATGTGTATGGCGGATATTCCAATGGAAAATTAGGGCTCATGAAGCAGTTTTTGCCTTCGAATTTTATATGTTCCGAGCATTCTATAAATGAAGCAAAGTAACGAAAATATTTATTAAATTTCACTTATTTCCCGTCATAATAATTAACTTGTATCTATTTCATCTGTCAGTGATATGTTTATTGTGGTTCGATTGTTGAAAACGAAATATATTCCAGTAAAATATGCATATGTAATAGTTGCACATATTAACTCAGTCGAGTCTAATGGAGGACAGTGGCTCAGTGATCAACAGAATTTGTCTCATAAAACCGTGACTGAATTTGTAGTCCATGTCTTGACCAAGACTGCTCAATTGTGTCAATCAAACTTCGACATGCGTATGCGCATTCACCAGATAGTCATTTGATTAGGTTTACTCACAACGTCAAGGCTGAGGAAAACTTTTGAAGCTAACCTGTTGCTAACCTCCTGTTCGTGTATTGCGCTCTGTTTATTGTTTAAGTACTGAAGACTGACTGTTATGTACATACTTTATCAAAACAGGGTTATTCAAAGTTTGCACCGACCATTACACATTGAAGATATTAAGGCGTGTATATCTACCACACACACTACGTAAGTACTCACTAGATGAACAGAAAATAACGGTCTTTACAAACGAAAGCAACTCAGAATTTTAGTAACAAACAACGTCTGTCTAGAAATTGTGTAGTCTGAAGAAATGGTGCAGACGCAATATCAGGTAGATTAGGAAACGGTCGTGATGTATTTTAAATATGTTTACTAATATACTCCACTTTCATTAAAGAACAGGAAAGCGTATGTTTTCTCACATTTTGCCAAGAGCATTGCGGATAGTGAGGGCGAGACATAACGACGACCCATGGAGGAAGGAGTAGGCTAGTGCCAGATTACCAATAAATATGACAAACTCTAGAGAAATGTGCTAATTCACGTTCGAAAAATCTTTGTACAGTGTGATAATTCTTAACAGCCCTCTTCATAATAAGCAGACGCTATTGATTCAGGGGTGAATTTATGAAGCGATAGTGTGTAATAAACAGAAGGTTACGATGACTAAACCAGTTGGGACGAGGGCTTTCTGGAAATTTGTTAACACACGTGAATCGTAAGAGAACAGAGTCTCACTCAGAGGTTCACTCAGCTGGAGTGAGAGAGCGGTGTCTTGCGGTTCTCTCTGCACCACACTTTGTTCATTCCCCAAACTAAGGACTACGCAAAACTGCCGCGTTGTTGTCAGAGAGTCTTTAGTGTTGATGTTGATCTGTGTGCGACCCAGAACCTTTCGCCAAACTCTGTTTAGTTCTGATCTCTTCAGTTTCATTTTATGCGATTTACCAGCCAATAAATACAGAAGCAAATAGATTAACAACTACATAGCTGAAACCCCTATACATAACAACAATGCAAACAGGCTTAATTCGAAGTCAGATAAACAGTGAGGTTTGTTGGTTGCAAAATTCTAGTCCCACACAGTGTACGGTGCTTACTGCACCAATCACCAGCAAGTGCTCAGAGTCCTGTGCTATACGCATAGGGTTTTATAATCAATTAATGGCAGAAGTTGGGGGTCACATAACTCGTCTCATTGTGATCGACTCCGGTCCAACCAGTATAACCTGGTGTGAGCAGGTTGCACCTCAATTCAATGAATATGTCCAGTATAAGCGATATAATTAGGGTCTGATAAACCGATGGCTCAAGAATTCTACCCGTAGCCAAACGGTTGCCGAGTAGAACGATTGTACGCGTGGAAAGAAAATCTTAATAGAACTGTTAATCAGAGAGATTACATCTTCGGGGAATAACGTTAACCAAATTTTAGACGAATTTATTGATAATCATTGTGAACCAATCACTACATCATGTTCACAGAAACTTTCGAATCAGAAGGATTTGACTACCGTTTTCCACACTGAACGTACTCTGTGGTACAGTAAATGCGATTGTTGGTTAAAACCTCCGTCCGTTTGTGTGTTTTTGAGTTCAAACTGGGACTAAATGATTTCAAGTTGAACATCACACAACTGGTCGTAGCTGTCGCATTCCCATAGCCATTCCAGTCAGCCTATTTCAAAAAGAAGCACTAGACTCGAGTTTCACTCTCATTAGAGCTCGCCAGTAGTGCATATCCTCGTCAATGCCGAGTTTAGAACCCCGGTCACGTTTTCATGAGGCAAGTGTGTTTGCCACTGCGTTATGACATTGACCTCACATTGGGCACGACCGCATTGTCATATGTGGACACTCAACTACTTTTCCTTGTGAGTGATGACCAGGTTACCCGATCGTCTCGGTAGAAGACACAGTTACTCTTCGTCAACTAAAATCGATCGGGCAACCTGATCACTACTCGCAAGCGATAGTGGTTGAGCGTTCACATATGATAATTTGGTCGTGCCTAGTTTGAGGTCACTGGCGTAGTGGTAAACACGGTTGCCTTATGAACAGCGTGTCCGTGGTTCACGTCCCGGCGGTTGCGATGATATGCACTACTTACGAGCTCTAATGAGAGCGAAACTCGAGTCTAGCGCTTCGGTAGTTCAGAACGAGTTGACTGGAATGTCCATAGGGATTTGACAGCTGCGATCAACTGTGAGTGATTTTCAACTTGAAATTAACAAAATCCCCGACTACTCATCAGTACTAAATAAGTTACGGTAAACATCCTTTCTATCGATGAACAAAAGAACACACTACTGCATTGCTTTTTGTGATCATATGGCATTCGTCAATGAAGGAGTTGGCAAGTTCTTGTTGAGTGTTTGTAAACCAAAATGTGAATGTCAAACAGCTGCACACACTTCCGAACATTCTGTAGGCATTGCTCCACTGACTGTTGGTCTATTTTTTGAACCAGTGTAGTCCTCACCAAGAGGATTGCAATTGTGGACCTGGTTCAGAATACTCCCCTAAAACTCAGATCAATGTCTGAATCTGGGCCCTGTTAAATGTATGTTTCACAACAGTTCTGAGCCACCGTGTCTGTAGCTGGTGCCATCTGGTACATTTTGACTGATTTAGTTCAGTCGCTGGACTGCTCATTGATATCAGTGAATAAATTTCGTATCCATAGATAGTCTTACCGGTGAATGGTTCCGTGGAGCTGTTTTGTACGTTAACTATAAAACAAGAGATAAATGTTAAACGGATGAACTGACATGTTAAGCGAAATAAGATAAGTTGTACTCAAGAAACACGTGTAAAAATGTTAGTGGTTAGTGGATTGGTCATACCTGATTAACTTTGATTGATTAATTAGCGATTTCACATATAGGTAGCCAAGGAGGTTTATGGTGTATACATTCGGTTGCACAATTATACTGAATGCAATTTTCCGCCAAACAAAACAGAGATTCTACTAAAGTTCATGGTCCAACGCATCAATCAAGCCTCATACTCAGTCACCGAACGACAATAAACCGACAAGTTCAAACTTAGCTGAGCAAAAAACTGTGTATATCCTCTTAATTAGGTTGAAATGATTGTGATCGGGAACAAAAGCATGCGGTGGGATTCACATTCCGAAATGCATGACGAACATCGATTGAGCTGATAATTATTGTTGTTTTATCTGCAACATTTCCCCTACTCGAGTTGACGATTAAAAGTCTTGGTAGAGGGGAAATGCTGTTCAGTAATTGAGGTGATTGGATATTTACAGGGACCCATAATTAACAAGAAACACATTTTGGTCAGAATCAAAGCATAAGTTATTAACCGACACAAATCGGGAAAACGATAAAATCGTAGTCAGTCAAAAACAAGGCAGCTTTAGTATTAAAGTGAATTAATTTTAAATATATATATCTGAATTTAGATTTTTGACAGACTACTGATCACGGTTGGTCTCATTTTTCTCAGTGCTAATGACTTCCTGACAATATCACAGTAAAAACGCACGCGCGCATTAACTTTTGATTGAACTCTGAGTTTTTTGGAAGGAAACGTTCACAAATGTGTGGAAAACTTCTCTCCATGCTCTATATCCAATAACCTTTGAATACCTTAGGCTCAACTAATATGTCATCCAGTGTAGTCTACTCCAATCACAGGGATACGTTTATTTGTTTGCAATTTCTCTATCCCACTCGCGTGAAATAAATGGACTTTTTGTCCCTTCCTTCCTAATGTTTACTATTAAATGGTGGGTCCAATAGAAGTTCCAGAATTTAGGTTGTTTCGAATGGAACGCTACGTACATTTGATCGCGGTTTTTGCAATCACATAATTGACAGTCGGAATCGAAATTCCGGTCCAGATGAGGTCTATGCACTATTGATAAGCCTTAGTTCAGGCAAAACTGGAGTCTAGTGTTTCTGTCGGAATGTGCTAGCCGTATCCGAATGCGAAGACTGTGACCAAGTGTGAGTAGTGTTCAACTTGCAACGTTAGCTTTTGCTGCAAAATGTATGACCCTTTAGTCAGAAGTTTTCGACACTTGAACAAAAAGCAGCGGAACAATCAAATACATTGGGAAAATTTTCTAGTAATAAATCAGTAGCCTTTTTAGTTTGTCTGGTACTGTCTATCAACAGCTAGTTTTTTATGCGTTATATACTGAACCCAAAATAGGTTGCGCGAATGAGAAAATGTGCTGGGTTTGAATATATTGGAAAACACTGAACTCACCCGATTTATATGACATGTTCAAGTTCCCCCCAACAGTTACTACAACCATCTCGTTTGTCATAGACTTCAGCGCAATTGGAGTGGCGTTTGATGGACCTCCTTCCATTAGGACAGGGGTATTTGCACAACTAGGACCATCGAACACTCGAAACCAGTCAGCTGATGAATGTAACTATTGAGGTCATATAAAGAAGAGATATCCATGCGATTATCACTTCAGTTTTAAAAAAGTAATCTCAGTCACTCTAATAAAACTCAGTACATGTTGTAGAGTCAGTTTCATATCATGACGTTATTAATGCCAGTTGCAACAAAACATGATAACCTACAAGTAATAGTGCTTAGACACAACTTTCAAAATTTTCATTGCTCACGTTTATTGATTCCATTGTCAAAAGGATGGTAGATTCCTTTCTCACATTTATCTTCCAGATGCACAGTTGAGACGGTGTGTTATTTGCAGTGCTGAAACTACCGGTATCCTCAAACAAATGGCCTCCACACAATGGTTCACCTTGAAGTCGAAAATAATACGAAAATTTAATCGGATGTATAAATACAAGTAAACTCTTCATTTTGCTGCTAAATTATCCACATTCGTGCAGATTTTAACATCTCGTAATTCACATCCTTATATAGAAATAAATCGTATTACGACAGTGAATAGGTTAGAACCAACATGATTTTGCATGCTGAAAGCTGAGTGAATGCTCGGTCACTTTTTACGAGAGCAAACAATGTGTCGCATTTACAGCCACCGGATTAGATTTACACGGCAATGCCTAACATGTATTGTTAGGTGGTTATATAAGTAACTAATTGAGCCTGTTTTCTGTCAAGATAAGTGTGAAACAACCTGGACCCATTCCATCAACAACGGTTTACTGAACTGTACAAAAAATCCAGAAGTAACCTCATGAGTTCATAGTTCAGGGTTGGATATAGAACTCATTAAATCCTATTGGTTTGTTGTGTTTTAAACGCCGCTTAGTAACTAGATACCGCAACATAATAACTGTCGAATGACTTTCAATGAAACTGGTCGTCTGGTTGAAGTCAACTTATGTTTTAGGTGTTCCGTTGCTGTTGTACCGTACGAAAGAATGTCTTCGTAAACTTTAGGACGATCGTATCCTAATGAGTTCACTATAGAATACTAGACACAACCGCACATTAATAATTATCGCGAACGTGTACTTTATATCATAGAAACATATACGGTGGGAGCAACCGTTTACGGCACCGTCTTTTCTGGATGCTGACTAATTTAATTCAACAAGATCATAGTTTTCTTGTAATGAACCGGAATTTCACTCTGATCATGTTCACATGTGGGAACCACGTTAACCACGGTGTCCTTAATTTTATGCTAGATAACGCGGAGCAATAATATGATAGAGGCCAGTCAATTTCGAATGAAAACAAGTCAGTTTGTCAGTTTTGTACACCAAAAATATATTGTTAACCATAAAAAACAACTTCATGAATAGGACTTTTTGTGAAATCGGTATTGCAGAAAGTATCAAATTTATCCTGATTTTTAGTCTATAAAAATCTAGTGAAGTACGGATGTATACTGAAAATTCCTTGAGGTTATTGTGTTCTCGTTGACCTTTGATTGTAATGTTAGAGTTCATTTTGATATATTTCTCACGAATGGGTGCAAGACGTATGTCTTTTCAAAGAAATATAGACTAACTCCATCTCTTCTAATATTATCGCAGCTTAATTTTGCCACTGATTTATTGCCATCCTTGGAAAAATTAGCTTTATGTCACTTCGATTTCAAATTAGGACTGGAAGCACTACAAACCAGCAATTTTTCGGACGCGAATGACTTTTGAAGACAATTAGAGGGAATGACGAGTTGTAGAATCAGTATACTACACTGACTGATGGTGAAAGCAACAGAGTTATTATCATTGTCTAGACGCAAATTTTGCGGAATGTGCAATATGATTAACTTAGGCAGAGTTGTTGTATAAGACGTTTTTGTAAACTAAAACAATTACTAGAAAGAAGAAAACACCGAACAATTGTTTAAAGATCATGAGTTTATCAATAAACCATTCAGTAATTTTAAATAACAGTGGTACATGTCAAACTGAGGTTTTTCAAAATACCCGCCAAAACCAAGAAATTTTAAAACTACCCCTTCAAATCACAATGATATTCTATCAACCGGCGGGGTAGACAAAAACAACTTGTTTCAAGTTTGTGTCGATGTGAATTTTTACGCGGTACATCGGTCAAGTTGCCAGTAAATATTTCTAATAGTACTGCGCATAGTTTAGACTTACAGATATATCCACAAATGATCATGTGTTAAGCGGACTAGTTGTGATTGCTATCGTTGTCATCTGGATAATGAGTACCACACAGTAAACTTTATATTATATGGAGTTATTTCAAGGTAACCAACATTTTGCACTTTCGGGTTAAAAACAGAATTTACTCGAATTCTTTACGGTTTCGTCTTCACCTAAAATTAAAGAGTAAATATAAATTCACAAAGTACACATAAAATTCAGACCACTGTTTGCGATATTCACTCTTAAGGACTACCGTAAAACATGCAAACGGTTGTACATGGAGTTAAAGGGACATGTGTGGATCGTGTTCAGCTCATAACCAATACAATGGTTCCCAACTGATCAGATGACTTAAGTGTATATTCCAGACAGTTCAACAAACTTCACAATTCGAACAACGTGTCACTTAGTAAAGGATTTAGAAAGTACCATCGAGTTTGGATTAGAGAGGAGGAAAAAAAGCCAGAATTAGCACAGTATCCAGTCGGATCACAAAGAGGTCCGGATAAACCTTTCT
>LUCH01000178.1:158452-269817 GCA_013368495.1 Paragonimus heterotremus
AGACAGTGCAGTACGCGTCGCGGTGATGAAAATGTAATGAGTGCTGGAAAGTTGATTTGTTCCAATTAAATTTCTTGGCGTTAAATAGCACATCTAAAGGATTTTTGACAGCCGTTGTCATTTGATATGCAAGACAGAGTCGATGTGAGTTAAAATAGACAAACATTTGTTGTGTGTTGCTTTGTGACAAAACCTGAGAAGAGAGTTCATTTCGGACGTCCCAGTTGGTTAAGAGCGTTCATCAGTGGAATATACATGTGTTCTCTGACAACAGGAAACATTGGCCATTTTGCACACTGTAATGATTTGCGTGGGTTAAGTTACCTTACTGTTGTAGTGTATTTGGCGCTCCGACAAAGAAATGGCGCAAGAATTCGAATATTTTTTTCAAATTAAACATATACCTTTTCTACGAACAAACAGAAAATCCACAATAGTTTACAGCACGAGACCCCATATATGGTGAGCTACCGTGTTAAGAATAGTCACAACCAGGCAAAGTGGTATTGATTTGCTATCCCTATGATGGAATAGTTAGTGCTTGAGGCAGAAATATTCAAACATCTACGATGCCATTCACAAAAATGTACACGTTATCCTTTTCAGCATTTTGTATATTTTCTCCACGTCGTGCAATTTTTCGCAAACGGCATGAAAATTGCTGAATAAATATGTCTAGATTTTCGAGCGACACAGTTGAGAGGCATTATAGGACACCTATAACTTTTGCTACGAGTAGTATGAAATTGATAGGTTTTATAGTATTCTGAATCAATATGAATTCCCATACCGCTTGAAAATATTGGACTGGTTAGAACAGTCCGATTAACTGATGGGAGCAATCTCTAGGATCAAACAATTACTCTTGTGAATCAGGTAAGATTGACACCACGTATGCATCTGCCTATCAGTTTTGTTTACGAGGATTTGTCAGTTAAAAAAAACACTGTTATCCAACAAAATTTGACCAGTGGAAAAGTTGACAAAGTCCATTCAACAGCGTTTGCTGCCTGTCATACTGGTTTTACCAGCTAGAATGAAGTTAACTTGTTTTATTTATCATAATGAATACTGTGTACGTTCGAACAACCTCTATTTTGTATTTTATAATTAAAACCGAGTAATGTGGATCCGTTCACACAATACTTGGTTGGTGGCATCTTGTAGAAAATGTACTTTTTTTGTATTGGTTTGATGAAAATACTTGACTTACATATATCATCTGCAATAGGGAGTAAAAGTGGTGAGTAACATCAATGAACTCGTTAGATCTCTATATACGTTGTTGACCTTGAATGTTTATGAACGTTCTAGAATGCACGCTTGACAAAAATGTGTTTAATTCTTGGTGGCTACTTAAATAAACTACATACCGATTGTGAGGTAGCCTAATAAACAATCCTGTCTCCTGCTATTTAATGAAACTCAAAATACGCTGCATTTCCATTACTATGATTCAATATCATTGGTAAAATAACTTGAGAATTGACGAATTTACTTGTGAAATGCGCGGTGAATCCTTGTTGTTCAATGGCACTGTCGGTGAGAAACATCAGTGCCAGGTGGTTCTTGGATGATGTTAATCGACTGGTGATGTTTCCGGAAATAACTTGCAAGATTGGTGAACTACAGGTGGGTCCATCGAAAACCACAATTTGATCATAAGTTTGTCCACTGTTTCCTGCAGGTTCAATCTGAAAAGCATTTCATTTTGCTAGTATGCGCAATAACTCAGTGATCTGTCAAAACAGAAGTAGATGTAGTTTGCAACCGTCCTACTGGTTATTCGTAGCAAATAGTCGTATTAAATGTTTTACTTTGTAAAAGGGTGCATCTAGTTTCGTTCATTAAAATGATCACGTAACCACAATCTTTTAGTAAGAACGATGTATAGATATTGACACAAATGAAAAGTGTAACTGTAAACCTGTCCTGACAAACTCTGTATCCCTGTTGCAAACAAGAAGTCATTTGAAAGCATCTGACATACGGGAGCATAGGGCAACTCATTGGTGATAAATTAACTGTGGAATAACCGCTTTATCAATATGTTGATCTATATGTGGATATGACACTTTTCAGTAGGTTGAGCAAGGGTAGTTACCTGGCTTTTTCACATTCAGTTTAAAAGCTTCCCTTAGGAATATAGACATTTTTGTAGTTGCTGGTTTCTGAGAGTGAGTATTGTTTCAAGAATATCATACAGTCTATTTCGGGGGTGTGAATTCGGAAAGTTTGACGTTTTCAGTATCATCTTAGACAATACAAAAATAAGCGTTTTTTATTTTTGTATAGTTGGATGGACAGTGACTACATTATACCGCTGTGCAGGAAGGAATGAGACCGGAAATATACAGTGTGACTCTTTTTGTGGTGCTTCTCGTGTGCAAACGTTTTATTTCAAGATCCATAAACTGTTCGTTCCGCACACTTTTTTGGCCTTGTTCGCCTGCATCCATCTAGCTTGTCCCTCACCTTCCTCCCCCTGACTCCAATCAGTTCACTTCGCTGTGTATGACTCGTCAATTGTCCTGCATCACCCTCCTAAGCCTGAACCGTTTAACTGGTCAGGCTACATCTTTTACTCCATAGTATGACTGTCATCGAGGCTTACTTTTTCCGATCTCGCACACTGTGGTCTCCTTTCACTGATCTGGAAACAAAATATTTGCCCATTCGTCATTCACACATCTTCCTATCTTGAAGTTCTGGTCACTGATCCTGATTTTGATCATGAATATGCCTCTTCATTTTTGTGTTTTATTGTTTCTTCACTAGCACTCAGGTGAGTTGTATCACTGTGCAAATTATCATTGGTTACCTTGCAGTAGTATGGATCTGACATGTTTTTAATTTTTTCACTTCTTTAGAGAATTTGTTAACGTTCTACACAAATGAATCTTACCTAGTTGTGTCTGAGTAGAAAAAACATCATACAGCCTGTGGCTTGGAACCCAACAACCGAGCTTCAAATGATATTATGACGGTTTGTTCAAAAATCCTGCAATGGTATTTATTCATAAACCAAGTTCCACGCACACAAATATGGACGAAACTCACGTTCACATCATCAAAGGTTAGCTTGATTCTCTCTCCTTCTTTGGCTAGAATTTCCCAATTACAGAAGCTAAGTGCTGGGTAGTTTGCTGGATAGTTTGGACTTGAGAAATGACCAGACGTTTGATTTGGATCATTGAAATATTGATTGCAATCTAATTTCAAAAGCAGTGGCAATGAAATAAATAAGATGAATACATGTTTGTTTTTGGTTGCGTTTAGACAAGCCGCATATTATCTCTCAAGTGCCACACGTCAAATGCAACAGGGATATATTTTTCTCACAGAATGCTTAAGTTTACAGAGAGGTGTTACCAAGGGAAAGGTATCTCTCCCGTGCTTTTTATCTCTGTTTGTCATTGACATGATTGTCCTTTTGGACTCAGATATCACAGCACTTTGCTAACCTCTTGGCTTACGAGACAATGAGTTGGATAGGTTAGGTCGTTAATCACGGGTTCTATGTCTTTCAAACACCTCATTTCTGAACCGAATATTTATCGTACATCAAGAGTTACACTCACGGACTGTGAATAATTAACACGAAATTAGCCCATAAATATGGCTTGCAATGAAGCACAGACTGTTTGACTTACCAACAAAAGGTTTAATAGACGTGTTATAGACGTGAGCTGAAAGAAATATTTGGGAAAGTTCAAAAATATTATGCTGCCATGAAAATGGAATGAACGTTGTGAGGAAGACGCGCAATCAGACAAACTTTAAATGAAATTATGAAGGAACTAATCAAAATGGAACTATGAGTGATTATCTACAAAACCAATAACCCGAGTAAAATTATTTTTCAGACAAATTTACTTCGGACGCTTCATAAATGATGAAAACGAATCTGGTACAACTCCTAAACTGAATATTTCCTCTTGTGTAGACATTATGGAAGTCCATCAGTAATGCTAACTGTTATATGTGCTTACAAACAAATGTTTTGCTGCGAATTGTAACGAATAACTTTGGATGTCCTAATAAAACACGTTTTCTTGTTACCGGCATTCGAATGACCATTAACTTGGTGTTTATTTTGATGATAACCGTTAGATCTTCATCCAGGGGACCGTCCCTCGCCAACTACTTAAAACAAGACGAAACCTAGTACAAGGCCGTCATCACGCGTGACAATATTGATGGCTCCCAGTAAGGTCTATACATGTATTGTTGCAGAGTATCCGCATATGCTTGATTGAGCATTTACACGAATATTGAGGCAGTTTCAAGGTCAACCATTAAACAAAGCATCCTTGATATGTGTGAAAGTGTATTTTTGGACGCGCTATCGTATGCACCCACCATTTTCTGGCCGTGCAAATCTTTATTTAGAATATCCCAATAATAAAATCACTTCTATTGGTTAAAATGCTGAAGCGATTTTAACATTGTAGATATTAGGGCAGGCGTGTGGAATCGATGGAATCATGCATTCATTTGAATTGACGATTGTGGTTGGTAGTGACAAAAATATGTCAGTGGATGTGTACATGTAGTCTTCGAGTTGCGCTGTATAGTTTACTGTAATTGTTTTACTATCACTTTTCTTCCAACGGTGGTCATTACTTCAGGCAGAATGTTGGCCATTATATTCGAAGTGGTGAATACCTCTGGATAACCAGCTAGTTTCATCCGCTTTCATTTACTAATCCACTGTATCATTTGAACAGATCTTTCGTGACCTGATTATTGGTCACTGATACAGATTACATTTGTGTTTAAAAAGTACAAAACTTCTAATATCGATTTACTGTACTAGCCCGTTTAGGTTTACAAAATACCGACCTATTCAATATGTCGCTATGACTACTGACCAATTTGACATTCGGAAATTCACTTTTCGGTTCCTCTTTCTTGACGAAACGAATTGAAGAGCGCCATTTATCCCATATGTAAAGGATTGGTGTTAGATCACTTTCTTGTGTCCTAGTGAAAAGTACGCTTTCAACCTATGGATGGTTCCTGAGAAGTCTCCGATTCAGAAGTTGTAGGTGGAAATCTGGTTTATATATGAACAAACCCGCCAGTAATCAACCCATTGCAGACTCAGTAAATTGTCGATACTCCTCGCCGTTGAACATGAACACAGTGTGATAAGCTCAATGCAGAACAACTCCTTTTAATTCTGATTTCTTCAGTCTGAATACGTTTTCTATCTTATTTCAAACAAAAGCCAACTGTGAATGGTGAGGTCAAATCGAGAATGCCGATGTGTTAGAGTGTAAAGTTTGCCCACAGGGGAATCAGCTAAATGAAAATATCCCGAAGACCTGGATGAGGGTAATTTCTGCCGTAAATACTTCAGAAATTCCTTCAACCAAACGAACGTATTGTTGTATAGTTCATTGCGCATACCAAGCATCAACTGAAATCTTCAGCTGGCTCCATTAAATCCTGGATGTCCGTGCAAATGTGGGATTATTGATCCAGTTGGTTTTGTCTAGTCGAGTTGTTACATGTTATGACCCGCTGCGTTAATCGTTTCTGAGAAGTAGTAAAGTGATTCTAGGTTTAGTCCGTTTTCTCTTTATCAAGCCCAGTCATCCAGAATTTGATGAATTCAGAAACTGTCAATGCGCTCTGTGCATTTACACGAATTTTTCCGTCACCACAATTCCAGTATTTCTATCGGACGCAATGAAGATTTTCATATAGATTGAACATCACCAACAATCGCAGCTGTCGCATTCCCATAGACTTTCCAGTCAGCCCCTTTCGAATGACAGAAGCGCTAGGCTCGAGTTTCGCTGTCATTAGAGCTCGTCAGTAGTGCATATCATCGCCACTGCCGGGACTTGACAATGAAGATTGTCACACGTACGCAAGAGTCAGATAGCATACAGATGTCGACTTGCTATGGAAATATTATGAAGTACAACTGATTAGTAGCAACAGTAACAACTGTTAACCATATCAGAGTTAATTTACTTGGGATTAACATCATATAAATGACAAAGCCGAGGCGTTTGTTAG
The DNA here is from genome assembly GCA_013368495.1 of Paragonimus heterotremus. Classification (NCBI taxonomy): domain Eukaryota; kingdom Metazoa; phylum Platyhelminthes; class Trematoda; order Plagiorchiida; family Troglotrematidae; genus Paragonimus; species Paragonimus heterotremus. Next base: position 164,486 of record LUCH01000178.1, read on the forward strand.
TTATGAACCAGTAATTAAGAGCATTGTTCGACTGATAATCCGTAAAGTGTGGGAAAAGGAACTTCGGTCTTGTTGACAGCATTTCAAGCAAGCATCAACTAGCACAATCTTGAATAACAAAATATAGAAGAAAACAATAGGACTGAATAATAACTGGTGGTTTGCTGCTAAACCGTGTTTGCAATAAAAAAAACATCTCGATGAAATACAAACTAGAGGACATGCGGACAGTTTTGTATGGAAGTTCCAACAGTCGAAGATCATCTTGTAAAACAGCATTAAGATAACACGCAGTCCATGATAAATACTTTACTTTGACGACGATAGAATACCTGCTTCGAATGACGCCAAGATGTGACCACCAACAGTAACGATTGTCATTTGATTTCCACTTGACTTCAAATATCCGGGAATTCTTGTGGACGCGCCTCTATCGTAAAGAATCGTTTCTGCTAGGCAACCATTTCCGTCAAACACGCGGTACCAGTCGTTGATGGTTTGTAGCTAAATGTATGTTCACGAAAAACGATGGACATAGGTATGAATGTGATAGAGTTTCCTTGAGGAAAATGCAAAACGGTTTGGCGATTTTTTGACACAAATCAATAGCACGGTGATGTTGGAGGATCCTTCAGTTGAATAATTCAGTTACAAAGACTATTGTTATCCATCAAACTTTCGTTCAGGTGATAATGTGGCCAACACAATAGTAAGGAATTACTTTAGTCTGTTGTCATCACTATGTATTCACTTATCCACCAAGACTTAGAAGAAGAGGAACAAAATGTGTTCTAATTGTATCTCTGTTTGGACAAACAGATTCCTATATCTATATCTCGCGTACTGATTAAACCAACTAAAATTGGGTAAGGAAGCATTGGAAACCCGAATGATAGGCTCACCCAACAACTGTGTTTCACAACTATTGTGAATACGTGGGTGTGAGCGGGTGTTTAACATTAGTTTTAGTTTCATACGTCATTAGTTCTGATCTTTTAGGCTATCTTGAAGTGGTGGTCAGGCTTGTGTTCTGCTTTGTTCTGGTAGATTACGGTAACTAGAACTTTGGTCCTTCCAAGTTCAGTCATGCCAGTTATGTCAAAGTTGAACAGCCAGACAAAAAGCAGGTAAACCCATAGTTTTACATGCCGTACTACTGATTACTTAGGGGTACTGAAGCACGGAGGTATGAATATGTGAGTATACAACAAAGCTATATTTATAGTTGCAACACTGCTGCCTTCTACGCGCGGAAAGAGGGGATTGTTAAAGGTGTTCTCAAACAAAAAATATGTTTCGATCGGCCAACGGATGACACGGGCTGCTGGTGCACAAATTTTCAGAAGCTCGATGGAGCTTACGAGGCATCTGCTGCGCATAACACTAATCAGAATGAAATCTATTATCCACTGAACCCCCGAGCTGGGCTGGGTTTTCACCGCCAAACGATTCGGACTTTCGTGTCATTGTCTCCAAGAGCTGTTCCCCGGTAAAACCTTGAAGCCAGAGTTTGTGAGTGAAAGGCTGCGGGTGGAATCCCACAAGTAAACCTTATTTGCTTTTTTTTACCAGGAAAAAGTGTTATCCGTGGGAACGTGAAGTTGGCATGCGCTGCTGGATACATGCACCACTGCAGGACCAGAACGCCAAGTGGCACTGACGCCATAGAACTGACCTACCAAAGGATTTCTGTCACAGTTTTTTGTAAGATAAGTGTTACAGGTCAACGTCAACTCTAAGAAGCAGGTGCTGGGTACGCCTACTACTGAAAAGGTTACCCGATAGGAGGTACTCAGGAGCATTGTATCCGTTTTAAAGAAGCTGTGTGCATTAATTTTTTGACTATTGGCAAACCGTACAGTATTAACCGTCTAGTAATGCTCATGCACATGCGACTCGATCGATCTAATTATTTGTTACACCGTTGATACAACCGTCCACCAAAATCTGTTCGTCACCGGTGAATGATCGACTGTTTGTTCTGAATGATTTCGACGAGTCACTTGATCGCAAATCAACGGGCCGGCAGGGAATCCCCAGAGCTCAAGGTGATGGTGCCGTAAATGAGAACGGTGACTGTCTGCTCCACCTATGTACCACCAACGAGAGGGCTATCACTATCACTCGATTCCAACTGAATGCGAGTGATATCATGACGTGAACTCACCCACGGAGCGGTCTTCATTATTTACTTGTTTACGTGATAGTGTGACGACACAACGATCGTGAAATGCATACTACGCGAGTAAAGCGTTGGTCTGAAGTTGACGAAGACGAGTAGCTGATCTGGACCACATTATGCGACATGTCTGTAAGCCAGTTTATTGTAGGTCATTTGTAAAACGGCGGAACGTGGATGTTAGACAATTACAGAATTCAACTAAGAAGATTGTTTTTGATCATGCAGTTGTCGTTCGTTTGAAAGACACTCCTGTATCCACTACCGTTGAGGGCATATAGCAACAGAGCAACAGCCAATGAGGTGAACGGCATCCAGCACTGGAAAGGGACAAGCTGGGTTGACAACAACACAACGGTTATATTAAACTTGACAAGAGAGAAGAGTCCAACGTTTGCTGGTTTTACGATGGACTAGGATAGTCAATCTGGAAAAGCGACATTCTGGAGTATTCGCTGTCATCTCACCGAACCTCTTCGCGGAGTCAAGGACAACCGGTGGAAATGGCCGGGTGAGCTGATGCATGGTCACACCAATCGCAAACAACACGGGTTCTAAGATTCTCTGAAGGCTATCTTCAATCCACCCATTTAGTCTACAAAACAACGTTTGACGTGGACACCGGATTTTCTTGCACTCAGCCAGTGGATATCGAGAAATCCTGGCGCGATCACTTTAGTAGCTCACCAACCCGTCCTGTTAATACTCGTTCGGTGACTTTGAACAGCCTACCGCAAAAATCCATCATATCTTCACTTGCTCTCACCCTGGATTTGACAGAGGCGCAGAGTACCTTTGACAAACGCGAAACGGAAAGCCTACAGGTAAAGCTGAGTTGCCAGTGGAACTTCTGAAGAATGGCGGACAAATGTTGGAAGGTGCTTTGCTTCAGTTGGTTCACTCCATCTGAAAGCAAGAAGTAGTAACTTGAGGGTGAAAAAACGACTTGCTTTTACCTTTGTTCAAAGGTACGTTTAACAAGCGATAAGCCGGCAGCTGTCAGTTTGCTGTGCTGCGTAGGGAAGGTGTTTGCAAGAGTCCTTCTGAACCGAACGAATGCGACCGATTTAAAAATCAATGTTCCTGAGGAATATTGCGGACTTCGGGCGAGTTGCAATACGATCGGCTTGGTGTTTGTTGACTGAAACATCAAAAACATTAGAAACATCACAAACGCAACCAGCTTCCCTATGCCTTTGCGGTTTCCGCCAATGTTTTTGATTCCGTGAACCATGGAGCGCTTTAGACAGTGCCTGGTAAGTTCGTCAATTTGATTAGAATGTTGTATGTGAGCATCAAAGCGAACGTATGATCGTGTGGATCGACCTGTGGTGATTTTGACAGTGTTGTTGGCACCAGGCAAGTTTGTGTCCTAGCCTCAACTCTATTCAGTTCCTATTTGACAATCATGCTAACAGCTGTTCTTCAAGACTTGGCGGAGAGAGTTGATTGCCAGAAAGATGGTTGTCAATTGAATACTCGACGTTTTGGTGTCCCATGTGGGTTGCTTACTGCAACAATGCGCATGCTTTCGTTTGCAGACAGACAGACTTTAGCGACTGGACGAAGTTTTGTGGCCGCGACATCCAATGTTGGTGTAGACATCAACATAGTTAATATATTTTCTTTCACATTTTCATATGCTAAGCTGCTCCTTCACCTGGTTAGTTCTGCGGACTTCCGAGTTAGTCTGCATGAGCCAAGTTTATTAGTCGCCTTGTAACTGTATGGGTTCGTTTGATCTTCCAAGTGTGGCTTAAAGCTTTCAGATGAAAATCAAAACTTTAACCCGAAGCAGGTCAAGTGTTTAGACTGTCCACTACTACATACTGTAACACACGAATTTGTAACCCTAACTTGCTATGAAACGATAAGAGAAAGGAGAGGTCCGTACAGAAAATGTTAACGCTGCACACCGTTTAGCTGCCCATAACTACCCAGTAAACATTTGATAAAACTATTTGCAACCACATTAACTTCACTCATGACAACATGGGATTATGCAAACCAACCATTCATTGTGAATCACAGTGACGTTAGGGATGTACTATTTGGGAAATACGATATCCGAAGTTAAATGACCTCTCAGACATTTTGAAATGTTCGATATATTGCTTTACGCCAACTGTGGAAAGACATCCATGTCACAACGTATATCAACAATAATAGCACTAAAATTTATGCTGGCATACCTTACACGCAACAAAGACACGGTTGAATAACTTACGTGGACATGGTTTATGTACAGGGTGACCAGTGCATCTTCCGGTACTGTGATGTGCCAGATACACAATTCCAGTCGTGTTATGTTCATCGTACTGAGGTTTCCAGATTCAGCAATTATCTGTCCACCACAAGTCACTGTTATAAGAAAGAAAAAGCATTTTCTGAAAAATTTCTGTCATAAAATTATTAAATCGGTGATTTATGACAGACTAGACAATTGAACATTACCGCATCACAACTCGGAAGTTGTAGATACATTCCGTCGTACTATATGTGGTGAATGTTCATAATCCATTACGTTTGAACATACTGTCCTTTCCGAAAACAAAACAAATAATCTGCGGAAGAACAGCAATTCAGTCTTTTGAAAATATCGATTCGAAATGAAACTCATTTAATGCAATACAGAAAAAGAGAGTCTTCTACTGATTTCCAGTGCGCTATTTTTTTAAAATGTTGTTTAATTAATACATTGAATTTGTGGTGTGACGAAAAACTCGTATTCTGTATTCACCTAATCTCACAGTCAGATGGTAATTTTGAAAGTTGGTGTGTGCAGCTTGTCCCGTCTAAGTTGTATTTTTCTTCATTTATAACATGGGTTCAACCAGATCACACTCAACTGTACGCAGATGTTCTCATTTTGACCCAAGTTTGGAATGCTGAGCGAAGTGTCGCGTTCTCATAAAGCACTGCATGTTGTGCAATAACCACGAGTGTATCCGCGCAATTTTATTTTCAGTTAAAGTCATGCCCCTGCCGATAAAAGTTAGTATCACTAGATTGTGGCTTGTAATATATAATGTACGTTTTCAAAACTGTCTGCCCACCGAGAAGTGTCAGAAGCGATCATCTAAAAGCTTACAGGCATTGTGTGAACGCTGTTGAACGATATAAGGGGGACAAATGCTCCCGAGGTTCAGTGAATAATAGGTTCCACAATACTGACTGGAGTGTTCATTGCCAGTATGTGTAATAATACCAGAGTTACGTCCCATTTTGGCTCACGTGAGAAAAGTGCATAATGAAATTTGCATAATTGTAATTTGATCTGTTGGAGTGCATGTTGAACAAACCATTTTAGAGCCATAGTTTGAGTAATAAAATGTGAACAACCTCGTCGAAAGCAAAGAGTTGGAGAGTCATCTAACTGCGATAGGTGCTATTTAACTTTCGTATTGTTCCAGTGTTTGCCTCCAAACATACCTTGGGATTAAAAGTTGAAAACTTGCACGTGTATGTAATGTAATCGATAAAATTTGAGATACAATCTGTGTAGAAAACGCATGGATACTGTCATGTTTAACCATCTGCGCTCGCAGTAACGCCATTTATGTAGTCATTGACAGTAACAACGTAATGTTTCCTCATCTTATACAACCGTTAAGTTTGACCTGGTTCATTCTATCTAGTCAGTTAGTATCGTCTTTTATCAACATTTTTAATGCAATTCCTGTAACCATGATTTGTCTAATTTGAATGAATTTGAATGAATAAGGAATTACAGAAAACAGATTGTTTCACTCGGATGTTTTATACTCACGGTCAAACGAAATAGGCAGGCTGACTTAGAGCACTATTCCCGTATATAAAATACACAACGGTTCTTAGCACTGCTCACCGTCACTCACAAATGACCATTCTCTAAATAATCGACTATCGTAATAGCCATCTCACTTCAGCCACAGTTGACACTTTATTCCAACAATCGTCCAGGACTAGGTAACAGACTTTACAACGCAAATGTTAGACATTCACTCAAGTTGACAAACGCTGGCGTTTTACATCACCGACCGTACATTATCTTCTATGGAAATAATCTACTGTTGGATCTTTCATTAGTGGATGCCATATGTACAATGTTTCACTTGCAGACACGGTAGTGTTTGGGATGTTGTAGTCCAGTAACTTCTCAACCAGTGATGTCACGCAAATAATAAACAACACTGTTGTTCAATGAATGAGCAGCTCAAAATAAGGAGTCACCTGTCTGAGATGACCATTCATGGATTTCCAGCTGAGAACAACTTTTGGCAACACGTGTAAATATTTTTTGGTTTCACGTTGAGGTCGATCACAAGCAGTCAACATACTCCAGATCGGTTTGCTGACCTCCACACACACTTGTTTAATCTTGCAAACTAAGAATGGTCACTGACCGGATGGACTGAATGGACAACCCGCCATAAACGCGGTACATGCTCAGGATGCGATCAACTACACACTACGGCAGTAATTGCGCCATTCAGTGTAGGTGATGTGATACTCAACATGAGCAAATAGCCAGGCGTATAACAGGTCCAAATGGGGGTGATGTGGCTAACGTGCAAGCCTGATTCGTGCTGACTATTCCGAATATAGCAATTCTGTCTAACAAGCGTGTACAACTAAAAACAGTGAAGTCAGACTGATTGCGCTATTCCATGTACGGTGATAAATACGCCGAAAACTGACAATAAATTCTCAACAGATTGTCTTTATTTATTGTTTCACGAGTCAACTTACCGGGAATTGGCACAGAAGACGCTACTTCTGAAACTGATAATGATGAGACCATTGTAAAATGATTGCTTTTTTAGACATCTCAAGTTTGGCAAATTGTCTATCCATAAATGCTGTGAAGAACAACGTGGAAGTTAAAAAAATACTCACCATTATCTCCTGCCAGAGCTAATCAGATAAGGGTAAAGGGAGAAATATTTTAAAATGTGGAAGGTTTCGTAGACCTCAAGAAACTGTCAGCTGGCTGGTTAATAGAGTACATGTGTGAGATTTATGAGATTTAAGTGTAACTTCACGGTTCAGTTTGTACAGTACATGTTAAGTAGGGGCACGCAGGTTCTGTCGTCGATGCGAACTTAGCCGGAGCTCAGAATTTCCACGAATGGATCAATTCATAAGTGACACTTGCCACACTACTTAACATCAATAAAATCTTTAACTTCTCCTCTTCATTTGGTATATCAGCAGTTGTTAACAAACGTTGTCATTTTAGTCGGGATTATTTCAAATCTGTGAGTTTTTGAGCACATTGTCCGTTTTCGTATATCACTGCATATTGTTATCTAACTCCAGAAGATTACTTTATGGCTGAATTTTGCTTCTCGGTTGCACAGTGGTCAGTAATATCAGAAGTGAGCATAATCACTGGCGACCTTTAGATGTATCCATTGTTACAGTCGTCAATGTGGATTTCTTTACACACAATGTAACAAGATGAGAATTTGCAACTTCCTCTTGACTGTTGAATCCAGTCGACATTTTATTCAACTCTGAGTTGTTTCCAAACTTTATTGATTCGATTTTCGACTGGATCACGCTCATGCAATGCAGCTGGACCCTAGATATTTCGTATCCTCAACTTGCATTAGTTCTGTCTGAAAGGCATGGGACAATGCTAAAAAGTATGCATAATGCTCACACTCAAATAGACTTTCCACGACTAGTCTTGTGAGTAGTTTGTCGTATCAAGTAGAGATGGTCTGAAGTTGGTTCCATTCGGCTATTATCTGCGTTCGAAAACAAGGTCAGTGTACGCCGGACTAACAAGCGTGCATGCATTGCTGTTGCAAGATTCCTCACCTAAACGAATACCTAATTGGTCTACATCCTCTAAATATAATGAATACGATCTAGGTAGAATTGTCGCTTTCCACTGGTTAATAACCGAGGAACGGAAAGCAGTATCAGTCACACGAACAATCATGCCAATAACTGTTAGTAATGCCGACATTGAATCAGTTTCCTTTTGATGAACGATATTCAAACAACCAACAATTGGCAGGGGAAGAACGTACGAATACAATATTCACGGTTGATTTTGGACCTCCGCCTGTGTTATTAACATGTGATGAATCCAACAAAACTCGTGAAACCGGTCACGAGTGGTCGGCAGGGGAAGATGTACAGTGACCACCGTTGCCGTTTTAAGAGTAGCCCCTTTGGATTGGCAATCTCCGGCTTATTCCTCTATCCGTTTTATAATTGGTTTGGCGGGGTTGTGTTACAATTCGTCACATATTTTTGACTTATCACAAGAAGTTCAACTCAAACTCCTCAGGCACCCATTGCAAAACTATGGTGAACGATTGTTTTCGATAGTTCGTTACCAGCTAAATATATCTACTTTGGTTAAGTGAAATTAAAATGGTATCTAAACAACACACAGATTTAACGGATTATCACAGGGTCGGGTAAAGCGTTTTAAACTACTCCAGGTACTTATAATGTAATAATTCAGATGGCGGATCTTCAGTAGTAATGACGAGTGGTGTAGAGTTTCATCCATGAATATATCACAGAGTTATCAACTGGAGTTCGGATGGACATACAGACTAATGATGCGACCTATGACCACGACAACAGCTGGATTTGAACTAATTGTTTGGGTAAGCACAAAATTGAATTACGTAATCAAAGAGCGATTGGTTCTTTGATAGCCAGCATCTGTTGTTTGGTCAATTTAGTGTGGTAGATTACATGAAATAGAGTCAACCCGGTAACCCGCCGTGACAACCGTACATTTTCGAAGACTTAGCCCTCCGATCAACTGCTTTAATAAAGTTAAGCAGATCAGTTGCAATATGTAATGCACATTGGTTATCGAAAAACCACTGTTTTACTTTCGTTCATTTGGGGAAATTTACTTACGCCGGTTCGGCAATCGACATTGATTGTGACTAGTAGGAAATGATGAGTAAACTAGTTCCTAATGCTCACCCTCAGTATGACGGTCGGCTCATCTTAATTTCGGCTTGAATGGTATAGGTAGTCTGAACGATCTTCGTACTGATAACACTACACTATACGAGTCGAAACTATAAATCCTCTTGTACTACGTACATTTCAATACATAAATATGTAATGGTTGGTGTAAACAAAGTGGTGACCAGACGAGTAAATAACGATCGATCCATCAAGTGTATGCCTAAAGCGTTTTTCACCAGAATTAACGCTCAATAACATACATGTGAAGGTTAAAACTAACATGATCATTTCCGTAATTTTCACATGACTCACTTGTGTTGTAGCTCGCTACGAACCCGAAGTCTTGCAAGGAGTCATCCGTGAAAAACATCACAGCTATCTGATTGACACTTGATGTGAAGTTTATTGGCGTAGTACCTGAAAACATTCCGATGATGTTCGATGTGCAAGTTGGACCATCGAAGACCACTACTGTGTCGTAGAATCGACCAAATAACTGCGTACTTTCAACCTACGGGGAAGGCACAAGCGAACGCAAAGTGATTTCGGCATAGAGGTAAATTTACCATAGTTATGATAAAACGTTCGGATTGTCAAAAATACTTTATCTACGTACACAGTAAACAAAAGTACAGGAAATGTCTATTTTCCTTGTTTTACTTCGGAATTGTACATAAGCCTCCAGTTTCCAGACTGGAACTCGGTAACAATGAGCCTTTCCTAGGCAGTACTCATCAAACTACTGCAAAATCCTTCAGAGAGCTCGGTGTGGATCAGGATGAAGAAAGTAACACAGAAGGCATACTCAATGTACATGTCAGTCATTCAAACTACTCAGTCTACGTAGGTCAATAAGCGATTGATAATGCACAGGTTCACATCTGATCTTCTGTCTCAAGAAACAACAATGCAGAACTCGTGGATCCTCTAATTAAACAAACAAACGCATAGCCTGTAGGATACAATGTTTGTGGTCCTCACTACAGTTGAATAGGCAAATAAAACGGTGTTGTTTTATAAAAGATACTTGCTTTTATCAACTGCTTAGCCATTCAGGACCTATGAGAGCATTCCGGACTATCAATTGCCTATACTTAACGGAAAAGCCATAGAGTGGATGAATTTGAGAAAGCTTATTCAGAGCTGTTTACGTTTAATGTTTAAGAGAGGAAGATATTTGCATACGTATGTGTTTTCTGTTAAACGAATTGAATAAGCAATCGGTGAGGGAAAATTATTTACGACGACTCAGAAGAAATGAAACTGATTCATGTTGTCTGGAATGTTTTTCTAAAACGTGTGATTTAAATCAGTTTGACTCTCCGTATAGAGAGTAAGGTACGACTTTCACAAATGAGCCCACTCGGAAGCCAAATGAATGTTAATCTTTAGTGAAGTTAAAAATCACTGGTAAAACCACAACTTACTACTCCTGCGGTGGTATTCTAGTCGTGCAAACATATACTTGGCAGCAGATGTCATGGTTAATTAAAACTCCTTTGCTGCGAAGGGTGTGTTTAGTGCAGTCGATAGTCTCAGATTAATTACTTTCACGGTTAAGGTAGTTAACCGAATACTGCATCACATGTTTCTGTTTTCTGTTTCAATCTATATCATTTGTAATGGCGTTGCCTTTACTGATCTAATGGCTACATAACCCGGAATGATGATGCTCCACATAAGTAGTCACTGAAACGAAAATTGTTTACAACGTTTGATAACCACTGTGATTCGGACCAGTATTAGGCTGACCATCTGACATAAGACTTGTTAACTTACCACAAAACACTGTACAACACCAATTGCGGAAACGTGTCATCTTTTGTTTGAACATAGCAAATAAGAGGCGAATTTACGTAGCTCAGTTCAACTGAAATATACAACTTTAAAAAGGGACCCTTACAATCCCGATGTTAAAAATGTAAGATTCTGTGAGCCATTCAGGCAACTTAAAGCTGATGTCCAAACACGAATTAGTTCGACGTTGGACAGAATATTTCCAATCTTCCTTCTGTTCACAGCTTTTTTCTTAACATGTCACCTTGGAGTTTATTCACAGTAAAGGTTGACAGACATTGTCGAACAATGGACAATAAAATCAGTTGACTTTCAGTCATCCCCATTTCTGTCTTTGTATTTGAAAACTGATAAACTGGCTGAAGTTGACAACGTGGTATCATGTCGATTACCGTTGAGAAGTTCAGTGTCACTAATAGAAGTGTTTATCTGATCTATACGAAAGGGCCAGAAAATTAACAGACAGTTTTCGGTGCCTATGATCGTGGAACTACAAAATACCACTGTCAATATTTACTGAAGCCTAGGGTTCTAGATTTCAAAAGCTGAATACCGCTGACGGCTAGTAACCATAGCGTGTCGTTCGAAATCAACACTGGCAATGATGTGATTAAAACTGCGAATAACATCATTGTGTATACGGGTAAAATAAGTCTACATTGTTGGGAGACGAACAATCACTTATTATGGGTGCTGTCTGAGGATTTGTAATGAGCAGTAATTGATCTTGATCGATGTGGGTTGAGCATCACTCACAGTCAGGTACAGCTTTTGCAGTCCCACAAACTTTCCAGCCAATCCGATTCGGAAAGAAACACTATGCTTGAGTTTAGCTCTTGTTACAGCTAGTAACTAATACGTTTATTTATTATGCGCTATTAATTTATATACCGTTCAATAAGTTTGAAGATTTCTGCGCATTCAACTAGCAAATGATTGTTAATCGTGGGCCTATATAATCGAGTTAACAGGACAGTTACTGTACTCCTCTCAAAGCAATCAAGAAGGTTCAGCATAACTCACAAGTGAATGTCGTCGTACATTTGCAAATGAAAATGTAATGTTGCTTGGTACTAATTTAGTAGCTCAGTGACCAACACGGCTCATCTGTGAAAGTGAAGCCGAAGTTACCTTTCTGCCGTGGCAAGGACATGCACTGTTACCAAACCCTAACACGGGCAAACCCAAGCATTGCGCTTCCCTTTTCAAAAGAAGCTGTTGGAAAGTCTTTCGAGGTGAAAAAAGTGAAATTGCTCGCATGCGGTGTGCAACTTAAGCAGAGAACTATTCATTCAAACCACTAACAAGGTTTGTTGAATCCCCTTCTTCAAAGTTGGGTTGGATTGCTGCTCAATTTGCACCAATTCCACTTAACTTTCTCATTGTTAACAATAGTATGATCTAATAGTACATTCTAATGGGAGTCTAATGCAGTATAGTATAGTTTAGTGAATACAGTCTAATATAGTTTAGTATAATGCAGTCTACTGTATAGTATAGTGTAGTCTAATGAGAATATAGTATATTTGTATAGTCTAGTGAGTATTGTATAGTATGGTACAGCCTAGCGAGTATAGTTTAATAAGAGTATGGCACAGTCTAATTGTTATAGTATAGTTTGATGAGAGTTACTTTGCCTTCTTTTTAGCCCACCCAGTAACCTGAGCACTGGTCAGCAAACGTCATAAATGGCTGATTAAATGAGATGCCTTAGACAAGCTCGGTGTAATATAGCTGGAGCAGTGAACAGATAATTCGACTCAACCAAACTGCGTTTGGTTTCAAAGCCTAGCCATTCCAAAAACCTGCAGCACTGACAAGGTCTACTAGGTGTGAACTTCTTCGCAATGGGCCGGCTGAATAGTGCATCTGAGTCAGAAGATCCTAAACAAAGTCAAGTTGTGTTCAGCTCACCATCGTCTAATCTTATCGACTGTCACATGACTATCTGAGGATTCCTCATTTACATAATTGACACAGACGTACATTAGTTTTTACTGCATGCTGCACGGACTAATCAGAATGACAAATTTTGTATTCCTCACTTGACTCACGTTGACTGTGGGAAAGTCCAGATGTATTCGTTGTCCAGGATTGACACTGATTTGCCAGTTGCAAAATGCGAATGCTGGGTAGGTCTCTGAACCCCATGAGTTGCCAAATTCCTCCGTGAACTCTCCAACAAATTCCCGATTACAATCTAGTTGTAGAATGAAATATGTAAAAGTAAATCTAATGCGTAGAAAGCTTGTGATACGGTTCCATGAATTCTGAATATTGAAGTGAGGTCTATAAGAACCCATAATTTTACTACCAGTGCTGCACCTGTTACGTTGAATCTTCCTTACTCAGTTTTACATTCGCTTCTGATGCATGCAAAATATATCATGGGATTACGTGACTTGAAGCTGTTATATGTAGTACTCATCATACTTGAATGAATACGTCATTTAACAAATGGTCTGTCCAAGAAATCCAATGATTGGCTCTAATATTCGCGCAAAATCAACCGACTGCTTGACAACATATTCGCAAACACTACAGTTACCTTTACTCACCCGGCATCTTGGCAGGAAAGACGGTAAACGCTTCAACTGAAAAGTATTTCAAAAAACGAACAGTAATCGAGTGTTGCGTTTAGTGACCAGTTGGTGTTATTCACATTTGCTAAATCTCTATGTATTTCATTATGAATACAATACTACTTCAAAACGGATATATTGCCGAACTCTATGTATTTATTTGCAGGTAACTAGGGGCAACTTTAAACTGACCGACCGTTATAAAGTTCATTAAGACGGCAAGAAGACATGTATTGCGAGATGCAGACATTTCGTTTATTCTCATCAGTCGAATACATAAAACATTCAGTTATGTAGGTTAAACGCATGGTGACAGCGTAGTGAAATGAACGAAGCCAGTATTTACCTGACGCCTATCATCGCCATGGACGATTCAGCTTACCACAACGTTGCTCGATGGCTAGTTCAGCTCATTGATCCCATCCATAAAACCCTCAGCTCCCGTTCTCTAAAAGATTCTTTTGAGCTATGTGATATTTTGGAGAACATTTCGATGAGTCCCATACAAAAGATGTAATCAATTGACGTTGACTCACTATTCAAAAACGTTCCATCACATGAAACAGTTGATTATTCATGTAATTTTATTCCAGTTCATAATATTTCCTTACCCATTCCTGTCGACTACCTCAAAGAATTAATTCTTATGTGTACACAAAACATTCGGTTTGAGTTCGATGGATGTGCTTATAAGCAAATTGATGGTGTGGCAATGGGCAGCCCGTTAGGCCCAACATTGGCTGATGTTTTTCTTGGAATGGTCGAAGATGGATTATCGGATTATGTTGACCAATTTTTGCCTCATAACCGATATGTCGATAATATTCTAATATTCATTGATTTTGATCATTTTGTCAAAAGCGTTAGTGTAATATTTACATGCAGCTGCATCTGCTGATGAACTGCGTCCCAAATTAGGGGATTTGGTTTTTAATACTGGTTCTAATGAGCCGGAAGCAACATCTTATTCTTTTGGGGAAATTGTGGTCAATAAGTCTTTTGCAGTGAAGGTCATCTGCACTGAAACTGCCTAGTGTGTATTTTTGAAGAGAGTCCTGTCGAAGTGCTCAACGGCAATTAATTTCAGTTTGTTAAAGAAAGAATATTCACATACCCCATGAATATTGCCCGGTCAGGCCACCACCAACTGTAACAATTGTCAACTGGTTTCCCGTGGATTTTATCGAGGGTAAGGGTTCCAAAAACGGTCCTCTTTTGTACAGGACTGTTTCAGCAAAGCAGCTATCTCCATCCAGTACACGTAACCAATCAAGATTTGATGTCATCTGCAGATAAAATGGAGAAAACTACAAAACACTCAAGTATAAAAAGTAACACCATTTATACTTAGGTGAACTGTCAAGTTCAACAAATAACTAGAGTAATGGTGGACTCGGTTGGTTCATTCCTAAAGTAGCAATCATTTACTGTGAAAGACACTAATAGTTCTACTCATTTGCACGATCATTTTTGTTTGTTTCATCTGGACAAATTGTTATATTTGAGACAATCCTAAATTAAAAGTGATCTGCACTGCAAGTGACGTTGTTAGATGTCAGATTAGCTTCGTACTTTTGTTTTGTGAAGAAATCAAATTTTGAGTACAGTTGACTTTCCTATGCTCCTTTTTTATGGTGTGCAGGTATCGTCTAACATGAGTTTTCTCCTGCGCTGAGTGTTCCATTTATCATCTCAAATGGTGCTAACAACAATAAATATTATCAATAAGTCAAAATGTGACGCCGTTAAGTTTATGCTTCATGACAGTCAGTCATTTCATATTCACTGCATGAAATCTGTTGCTGATCTATCATGAGTATCTGCAAATATTTCATTTTAAAGGCTACGTTCATTGCGTGTGCAAACTTGAGAAGGGTTATAAAATCATAGCTCGTAATACAGTACATTTATCTGGTTCCTTGAAGATCCGCGGGTTCTTTTCGGTTCATTTGGTCACTCGCCGGCTGACTTTTGAGTAACTTCCTCGTAAGTCATAAGACATAAATGTTTGTTTGCCAATCCTCCTGAATTTCAACATCTTAGGATGATGCGTCGTTCAAAATTTTACTCACAGTAAGATTGTCAGTATGCACTGTGACGTCCAGGAACTGTTACCGAAGATGCGAGATTCACATGAATATACTGAAAATGCTAAACCAAATTACATTCATTCATCTGCATGGTTCGTGTATGACCAGTATTTTGAGACAGCACTTGTGATTTCACGAATATAACGTAAGGTCCGGGGTGGACAGAGAAATCACAAGTGTCTAACCGAAATTCAGTGGGAATTGAGATGTGGTACTTGTCAACACGTGAAATTTAGGGAACTATAGCAAAATTCCGACCTCGCTGACGAGGGCAAGGCAAACATTTTTTCTAGTTGCTCGTCTTCGAACCTGCGGATATAACCGCAACATATTATGACTACCACATTCTAGACTTGAGGGATGATAATTTTGTGGT
Source organism: Paragonimus heterotremus (assembly GCA_013368495.1). Classification (NCBI taxonomy): domain Eukaryota; kingdom Metazoa; phylum Platyhelminthes; class Trematoda; order Plagiorchiida; family Troglotrematidae; genus Paragonimus; species Paragonimus heterotremus. Next base: position 180,443 of record LUCH01000178.1, read on the forward strand.
TGGCAGTCGATCAGAACTAATAAAGCAATATGGTGTACTGCTTAATTATTTCTGCGTAATTATCCTAAAAAACGTTACTTCCGTTTCCGACTTTACAGCTACCCACACTTATATGTGAGTATCGCTTGGCCTCTTCCAGTTATGTATCTACGTTGAACAAAGGAATTCGATTATTTATATGGTGACGTGCGAAACTTCCTGTAACTTCCGTAACCCTAACCATATCGTATGTCAAGCGTGACAAAACAAGCGGACTGCATGTGCTTTCAGCTGTGTTCGTGTAATATTGTGTACAATCACATTTCCTCAAAACGCTGCAAAATCTAAAGTGTAGTATTCATTTTTCTGCGAAAAGGAAATTCTAAAACCCATATAGAAGGTTTCAACTGTAAAATATTGCTGACGTTTCAATTACTGACAACGAATTTTCTACAACAGTGTACGGTTAGTATACCTCCAGAAAGAGAATATTCACTCACGTCTTTTATAATTGGGTGATTTGAAACATTACTCAGTAAAATAAAACTCGCAGCTTAATCTACAGCTATCGATCAATATATTTGAACGAGTGCACATTAAGTCAATGTTAGTTCAACCAGTGGTAGTTATATGAAGAATTACTCACTAATTCTAATTTTACAGTTAGTTGATCGTATGCAAGTGATCGCAGCTGTCACCGTCCCATAAGCCTTTGAATCCTGTTAGAGAGTCTATAGGAATGGGACGACAGTGGTTTTGAGGAACGGCCGACTCACAATAACAATGCGTCATACAGCATGTCAGTAACATCGTTATAAGCACAAATGCACAGAGGTATATAGTTCTTTACAAATACAATTTTTCTCGCTAGTGGTATGTGACGTACGTTCACCAAATCCAGTTGCAAATGTACACGAGCATTCGGAGTACTGGTGATTATCCAAACACAAGTTTCGAGCGGAGCGATATTTTCAGAATTGAAGGTTCCAGTCATCGATGATAACTGACCCCCACAAGATGCTAAATTTTGGAAAACAGTAAACAACGAAATGTGAAATAATCTGCAGTGCTCTATGCTTTACTACAGTTTAAAATCAAATGGTAGAGCTTACAGACTATACTACGGCTTAACCAATGTGAGGCTACTTAATCGTTTGTGTCGTACGTGGCCGGATTGATCTGTTTAGTTGCTCGACGATAATTGCATGTGTACAAACAAAACTTTATAGACCAGACTGATGAGTAACGACGTCACAGTCCTGTAAACTTCGTCTGATGTGCCACGATCAAGTCACTTTGAAATCACAGATTTCAAACGCCATCAGTGACTTAGTTTATATCATATGTGGAGTCTGTCTGCATCATTGCATCTGCCCACACTATTGAAACTTTACATGTTATTATTCACAAAAGAGTCAAATAGTCATATTTAGCACTGACGTACCAGAAATCGACTCAGAAACTTGACCGCCTGAAGTGAAAATGTTTGCATATATTTAGTTTAGTTTAATTCGTGGATAACATAAACTGGACAGCATGAATGTTATTTGGCGACTGGTTATTTGCAAAAAACTGATGACTGATTAGTAGTAGTTATTTATGGTTTATTTTATACTAACACCACTCCCAGCTGACCACAGTTATTATAGTCCGATTGGTTATCCAGTCGCCCCTTTTCGAAAAGAACCATTAGACTCGAGTATTACCTCCGTCAGAACTCGTCAACAGTGCATATCTTCAACAGTTTGATGCTATCTATTATTCCGATCTGCAAAGAAGACCTAACCAAAGGGTAATCGACTTGTGCTAACAGAAGAGTCACGTTGTCTCCTCTCAAGGCGATCGAGCAGCCAGAACATTACTCGCAAGTCAGTGTGGTCTAGCGTTCATATGTAATGATTTGATCTTGCCTGATGTGAAATCAATGGCACAGTGGTTAACACATGTGGTTGGACATCTTGTTTAGGCTGCGGCGAAGGTATGCACGGCTGATGAGACCCAACAATAACAAAATTTTAGTCAAGTGCTTCTTTTCAAAAAGGGGTAGGTGTGGTCGGCTGCAAGCGATGTCCAATTGATATTTAAAACTACGCACACGACAAACAAACATAATTCAGTAGTATTAAAGTTTGAGTATTAACTTACCTGAACCAGGTACTGTTAAACACAATCAGAAAAATAAACCGGGTTTATTATAACACTGAAGTTGTGCAACGCTCTGCACCAAACTGTAGGGTTAATCTACTTTGTGATTAACGAGATTACCTCATTCCAACCTATTTAATACAAACAGTCCATTTTGAACGCAGCATAGTTGTGCATAACAATAGTATTTAAAGCTACTATGTATTGCTACCTGCAGTAAACTGCGTCAAGAAGCCATCCTTCTCAAACGAACTGTCGGAAATGAACAGGGCGGCCAGCTGATGAGAGCTTGATACGATGGATCCAATTGAAGATCCCGAAGCGATTGAAATCACTGGATAGGCACAAGTTGGTCCATCAAATATAATGAGCTCATCGTACGGTCTTGAATACAACAGAGAAGGCTCGATCTGTGAATGCATACATTTGGACAAAAACCTTGTTCATGTTATCAGTTAGATGGTAGGCATTTAAAAAGCAGAAAAAAAGATCTCACGTGACTGGGCGATTTAGCCTAAATTTCATACAACGTACCTGATACAGTATCGACTAGTAATTCTGAACATACCTCTGGGTCAGACTGCTATAAAGAGCTACAATGAATAAACTCAGATGGCTGATTACTTTATAAAGTATCGATTTTCCAGTGAACATAATACACATGATACAGGTAGAGTGGTGTCACTAAAAGTTGGTAAGTCTTGTGACTCTTTCCAAAACCATAACGGTTCCTTGGCGATGCAGAAATATTCGTAAATACACACAGTAAATATTCCTTTTGTCCGTTCACCAAAATTTCAGAATTGTCTGCATGACTCAGTCAGTCAAGGTTGTAACAATCAAACCGTTGGTTAGAGACGCTATCCGAGATGGCGATGTGTCGCAGTCAACGGCGTACCTCTATCCATATCATTTCTAGTTCTTCTGCTTAGTCTTCTTTTATTAATTCTCAACCTTCTTATAACGTTTTCTTCTTGGATATTACACGTCACTGTTGAGGTGAGCGGCGGCCCCAGCCACAGTACCTTCTGGTCAGGCTCATGGCTGTTATGATGATGATGGTGGGTTATAGGCAGCAGCCGGCAAGTTTTTTAAAATTAAAATTTAGTAAATACAGAAATATAAAGGGCATGCATCACAGACGACAATCGTTTGTTTGATAGTTGAGAGGTAAAGCTAACGACTAGGCTGTGAAACAATTTCATCAATGGTAGACGTAAGGAACCCGCACTCCAAGTAATGACGCTAAATACATACATTACATGGCTAGCCTCCAATGAGTACTGGGGTAAATAATCACTTCGAATGTTGAGAAAGGGAACTTCTACTACACCTGGCAACTCCAGATTAAAGTTGGACATGACGGATTAGAATTCAACATGAAAATAAAAATATTTCTTCTGAGTGCATGAGTTGCAATAAATCTCAGTACACCACGGACATTTAGCTCAAAGAAATTTCCCTCTCACTAGCCTGTTTGTGCTTCTCCGTTAGTGTTAAGCAATTTTCATTTTGTAAGTACTTTCTCACTATACAATGTATAAATGAAAGACCTGGAAAAGTGCATGTCACCAGTTGTGCTTAAGTGCAAACGCTCGATCTCGTAGGTTCCAACAACAACCGTCCACCGACCGGCTGTCAACCCCCGAGGTCGTTAATTTTTCTGAGTTCATCCGCACACGGTTTCAGTACCGAAGTTTCTGTATTACAAAAACGCTGTTAGTTTGATGATTGGTTCCAAGGCTACCTTATCTAGCAACCATCGGTGGTCGAATGCATTAATCGTCACCAACAGTGCGCCTTCTACTTAAGGTTCTACACTGACTATGCAGAACCAAGTTCGGTTGAAGAACAATCGACAATGGAATCACATCTCATACCTAATCCTAGTGCGCTTGTGTGGTTCGCGCTGCACAAGCTTTTGCGTGTAGATGTTCAAGGTCTTTAACGGAAAGGCAAATGACGTCAACCATCTGAAACTGTACTCAATTTTCCTCTCAATATGTATAGACATTTAAACCTGAAAGAAATTAGGGAGAAACTGTTTTGCTCAGAGTTTAGAATCCACTCAATACAAGGAGTGTATGCTATATGGGTCGGATGAAACATTTTTGCAGTACTGCTCGGTCGGAGTAGAACTAATTTATGGTCTTCACAATCACCGGTTAAGGTTCTTTAGACTGTTTGTGTGGATTTTTAGAACACATTTTAGTGCTTAACCAAATAAAAGACACAAGTTGCACTGTGTATAATATTCACTTTCAGTAAAACAAGCCGACCATCACGATGCAATAGTCAAACCAACAAAGACATCGTTAACAATGGGCAAATTTTAACCGTCTGCTTTTGGAGAGTTTAATAGCCAAAAAGCTTGAATGCTTTAGCAGTTTTCCTTGTCAGTTTATTTCACTTAACGACTTTTCACCTGCCACCTTGATGACGTTAGGTTATACATTTGGGGTAACTACCGACAAGTTATTTTAACTGTAAAATGGACTAAATTTTTGCACGTATGTCTTACTACTGACAAAAAGACCGGATCAAATTACAAAAAGGTGGACGTTTCTCTTTTCAAGGTCCGTTATTATACCGTAGATTATTAAATGCAGGTGACGAATGTGAATATTTTATAGTCTACAAATTCGCCGGATGGACTACATAGTTTATGTATATATATATATATATGTATATATGATTTGATCAAGGTAACGACCAGTGTTTTTTATACGAACCGTTCTCCACCCCAACTTTATTCAGTCAGCAAGCATTACGAACCTGCTTTCAAACGAGCTGAATGCTACCGCGGTGATAATAAATAACAGTAATCCTAGTATGATGGCGTCGTACTTTATGGTAAACTGACGGGGTAAACGATTTGTTTGTTGTTTTCTCCATTCTTTGGATGATTGCAGTACTCGCATGAAGTAAAACGACGTTAAGTCCACAATAACTTGATTGGTCCACAAAACGCAACTGATGAAATCTTTGCAATTAATAAAGGATGGTATTATTCGATTATTTGTCTTCAGACCGATATAACAGTAGAAGGAATTTTTAGAGATAAATCAGTATATCCATCGGACTTGTGACACAGAAACTAGGTCACTTTTCAATCAAGTGGCGATGGTTTGGTTTGTCCGTTACGTCACGCTCGTCCATTAGTGTGACCGCGCAGGTTGGTCTTCAGTCCGATGGATTTGTGCCCATATTAGACGAAGCACTTGAACAAACCACTTTTAGTGATAGTGCTCTGTCAAACAGACTGGTTCTGATAGCATGGACAATACAGTGTGTTCTCATTCGGACACCCTCTGATGCGTTACCTGGCATGCGACAAATCACTTGGAAGGCTTGATCAGTGTTCACCTAGTATCCACTTTCAACCAGATAAATGAGGTTAACACCGTTGACCGATCGTGTTTCCCGTGTCCCAGTTATCTTGGGTTATAGTCTCGGATTAGTTTCGGAATCTGCCTTGATGTTCGACCGATATAACCTTCTCCACTGAGACAAGTGAAAGATTAAGTACACATATACAAGTTCTGAAATGTCAGTTTGTCTTTGTTGTGAAACCTGAAAACTGGAATGTGATTAACGGGATACGGAGTTCCCTTGTTATATATGTCCACCTGATTGCTTGGTTGGGCCTATTTACCAGTAATTGTGCAACATTTTCACCCTTGACTGACATTCAAGTAAATACTGGCTTCTCTCTTACATCCTTCAGTTCATGTTTCAGTGACGTTCTGACCATGTTTCTTGTGATGAATCCTTCCAGGAGTACGTCCTCTTTAAGTTCAGGCCTACTGTCTAAAGTATCCAATGAACAAAGTATGTATGGTCTGCCGATAAGGCTACGCATCAGAACTCTCTTTTGTTTGGGAGTACGAAACTGTTAAAGTTTGCGTACTGACCTGTTCAGGTATTTTCTCGGTGAATCCTTTGTTGAATAGTGTTGTCTCTTTGTCGGCGTAAATGAACATTTACGTAAGACATTTGACTTTCTGTGTGGTCCTCAGGTGTGAACTTAATTTACTGGTGGGCGTGATTGGATTTGTCGAATAATGTGTACAAATTAACATCCGAGCCAGTAATGCCAAATATATCGCCTACGTATCCACTATACTCCCTGAAATGGATAACGGTGGATTGAAGTACACCGCGTTCAAGCTTCCCCTTGAATACATAAGCCACGATAGGTCCCAGCAGGAAACTCATTGCTGCACCATCTGTATGTCATTACAGCATACTGCTTAATAGCCGTTGTACATCGATTATGCGTCAGAGCAGAAGCTGTTTCTACCGCAGCGTCGAGCCCGGTCTCACACACGCAGTCATCGATAAAATTGTCCGTTTTAAACTACGATACGTTTGTGAATGACGAAGCAACATCTAGTGAGGATGATTCCTGTGAATTAATACCAACTTCCTTTATATATTGGGAGAATTCAAATGTATCACATAGACTGAACCGGAAAATCGCTTTTTGAGCAAGTTGAAGCAGTTTCACCAAACATTTCGTCGTTAAGTGTTAAGGAGGATTTATCATATCAAAGATTAAACGAACTGACACAGCAGGGTACTGGACTTTTGGTAAACAATAGAGATGGGGCATAGTATTGCGGGTAAATTAATGCACGAAGGCGATGCAATGGACCACTCAAACCATCGCTAATTCATTGAACGGTGTCCAAATTTCTGTGTTATACACCGACTTTATGAACTGCTTATATAGTTGTACCGGCCTGAAATAGAACTCTGGATAACGTATGTTTGTTTGTAAGTTTTCATTCTCAGTGTCGCCTTGGGCGTACTTGAAACGATGACATTTTGTTAAGCACGTGATACGCCAAGTATGATTGAACATTTCAATATCCAACTAGCGACAGAGGTAAGCTTGAGTTCCTTGCGTTTCCTACTACATTTTACTGGAAACTGCTGAGCTAACTACAGCATTCACCGGTTCAACAACAAAAAGGTACTGTTGACGGTAACTCCATAAAAAGCTCCGCTAATTCTATGCGCAGTTCTTTGGTTACAATACACAGCAAATGAAAGATAACACGATAGTACTGACATGACAAGAACATCCTTAAATGAATGGTCGAAACAATCAAAAAGCTTATTCACTTTTTCATAGATATAAACCGAGTTTCCAAAGATGACTAACAAAATTGGCCGCATTTGGCCCGGTTGGCAGTTGACATTAAGCTACGTCAAGTCACTGAGGCAATAAAATAAATTGTATATAAACAGCCCAAAGGGTTTCAACCTGGTCAGTAAAATCTTCCGGTTTGCGACGTGCCACGAAGTACCGGTACTTGTACATATAATGAGCAATCATGGTCGTTTCAAACGCAAAAGTGTCTTCTGTTCTATTAGTTGTCAGATTCTGTGAAACTTTTCCCCTCGTAATGTAGTTTTGGAGAGATATGTGAAGCGATTATGATCAACATATGTTCACCCTACTAGCATCATAAACGTTTATGGACAAATATTTCGGTTTTCTCCATTTTCAATGGTGTTTGCCAAAAATGTCCTATCAGTCTATTTCAGTTCAGTTTTGTCAACGATGACTTCTTAGTAAATGGGCTCAAAGAATGTAAACAATTTCATATTGATTTTTCGCTGACATCAAATCAACGCGCACAGGGTGTGCGAAGGATGCTGCTTTGTTCAGGTGCCCTGTCGAAGGCAGATTTACCATGTTTAATAAGATGAATAACCGGGCGGGTCTGCCCGTCTAACTCTTCCTACCTTCGGATTAGAAAGCACTGCTATAGAACTGGGATAATTCCGCTGATATGTTTCCTATTACACGCACTCCGCTTGAGACTGTTGTGCACTTCACAAATTTGGGTGGTACCAGCTTTTCAGCTTTTTATGTTGCTGATGAGACAACAGCAAGAGCAGCAAAGACAAACATAACCGTTGTGAATCCGTGTCATCTGTGACCGTCAGATGGCTTCCAGGTGTCACTGAGAAACAAAGGTATGATGTGGTTGTGTGCACTATATATTGACCTATGGTTCGGAAGTGTGAGTACTTCGTGACAAATAGGTCAGCAGGATTGTCCCGCCAACTAGCACTCATCCAGTGGGATGATTAAACGATCAATTTCTAATGCATATTTCGAAATACACTGGGTTCGTGATAACTCAGTTACAGTGTGCAAGATTAAAATGCGCACACCTAGAAAAGGACAGGATTTGTTTGTTTATTTTCTCATGCTGCACTACGTACCTGCGTCACGCAGGCATACCGATGAAAGACCTAAACGCCTGCTGTGCATTACTATGGCTGGTGTCAGTACAATGCTTGATTATCCGATGTTTCCCGGATTTCACAAGGCAATATAATATGTTTGTGAACAACCAAATATTGTGGTTGGTCATCAGAATAAATACAAATATTGAGTGAGTTGAGGATTCGGTAAATACGAAAGAAGTCCATGAGAATGAGTGCTTGAAAGATCTAGATGACAGCCAATAACAAACGAGAACAAACCACAAAAGAAACAACAAGTCATTACTGCCTGTTCAGATTTGTGTTTTGCTGAGTGACGACCCCTTTTTTACGTTTCCCAGTCGATTCGAAACGTTTTGCCGGCTGTATTTAAAACGCTTGCTTATATTTCTTATAAGTCACAACACACCCACTCGCAACGTTTCTGTGAATCGACCTGTAAATTTACCGCAAGTTGTGACTTGTGTGTACATCAGTGTACGCATGCAGTTCATGCAGTCAACATACCTGTCAATCTTGCAGGCCGAAATTTGAGTTAAAGCCTGGACTTTGGGAGATGTTTTTCCCCATTCACATTATTCAGTCCAACATTCAGATAGTGGATGTTGACGGATGTGGAACGTTATGCATTCTTTGTTAGACACTTAGAGCTGTTGCCCATGATGTGACTCCCGTCAGATCAGACAGGCCCCATTGTACTCTGTCCCTCATTCAATGTCGGTCGCGTTGGACGACCTACATGTTAAAGAGACTGTTTCACTGCGAAATTAACATCCTTACCATATGCAGCCTCGCAGTTTCCAAGTATTAGTCGCTTTGCCTGAAACCAACTATGATTTATACTACTTAGAAAAGTCAAAAGACAAAAGTGAAAATGTTGCCAAACGTTTTAGTCAATTTGAATGATTCACAATGGGCTTGGGTTACGACTTTCTAAAATGTACTACTAAAACCGGAAAACATTGAAATCACGTGTGTTTACTGAGAGCCCTTTCAAATAAAACTCTTGACGGTGAGATAAATAACGGCTAACTCTTTCCTTGTGATTGATAATATGGTAGCGCATACGATGAACTAACTGGAATGAATATATTTTAGTTACGAATGCGCACATGAAATATCCACCATTTATTTTCCAGCATGTACCTTGTTCGGTTTCCTGTAGCAACAGTAAATCTCGTAAGTCCACACCGTTGCTCCACAAATTATTACAGTTTTTTCATTGCTGGTTCGTCTGGCAGAATAAGCTTGGTTATAGAATGAACGTCTCCCTAATTATTTACTTTGTTTTTCCGTGACAAACTCATATGTTTACTTTATTCGCCTGTTGATGATGATTAACTACAAAAAGTTTACGTTAAGACTGAAGAATGGATGGTGAAAGGAAGTAGTTCCACACACACAGCCCACTCTTCACCTGTTATCACGTAATGTGGTTAAAAACAGTGCCCGTGGCCATCTGCTTACTGATGACCTCTAGTGCAGTGAAGATGAGCGATCGTATTATACTACTTATACTGCGGCTATTCGGTAGTAGGATGAAAGCATATATTTTGACATCGTACATGCGACAGAAAAAAGGCAGGAAGGAGTATCAGAGTAAGGCATCGCCCATAATGGTCCTTGCTACTTACTGGAACTGAGCATTGACGTATGTGGCAGTCGGGACGGCCCGAGGCCGAATACCGCGTTCAAATGAGTGGTTTTGTGTCTGGTTTTGTTTAAATGCTTAACCCATGTATTGCTTTGTCCAATAAACAACCATTGTGCCATCCGCTTCCTTAGATCACAAGACTAGTAGTTTCATAATACCTCAGCAAATTCAGCGGGTGCAGCCAAATATCCTGGTAGTTAATTCATGGTTTACTACCGGTTACATTACAGCTTTACAGAAATTTTACTCTGGCTGAAGTTACGAATAATCTTGCTGAACTGAAAATACAGCGACTGTACGGTAGCCGTCAGAGTTAATAGAATAACCAACGGTAACATGTAAATAATGATTAGTGTTTAAGTGATAACTCATGTGCGTGTTAGTTTTGTTCTGTATGTCAGACTCAGTGAGGCTGTTAAAACATTGCAAATGTTAACGATATTTATCGGACTTTCACAGAATCCCAACCTAGCTCATGACTATAAATGTTACAATTTTATGGGGTAAGGTGGCATAAGTATCACCTTGAATGGCCAACAAGAGCCAGAACCACTACCGACTTTGGATCTGTTCCCACTCATCAACTGTGTACGTAGAGAAATTTTGAGTGGACGTTTAAAAAGAGACACGGAGGATGTATAATTTTGTAGTTAGTACGACATATTTCAGCCATCTGTGCCAGCTTTCCCTGACTCGCTTAGAATTTCATCCGAGATCTTGTAAGACAGTAAGTTTCTGTACAATTTCACTGGGCGATCTCAACATCTACACTGATTTCTGAAGCCGGTGGTGTGTTTCAGGAGAATTTTGGCCATCAGTCATGTGATTCAGTTCAAAAGCGATAAGTGATACGTCATCCACTACATATTCGTAAACCTGAAAAATGTATAGGGACGTAAACCTTGATAAGCACTGTTCTGATCCGGAAAAGCAAATTGAAGTTAACTGCCTCCCAGACGCATTTTCTTCAACCATCCAAACAGACAGAAATGAGTGAATTTTGAATTTGGTGAGATCGGATCATGCGCACAAAATGCCTTTGCTAAAGGAACGATCGTGTGTTGTCCTAAATGAAGCTTTTCTTTGGGTCTGCGTATTCTCTTTGTTTCAAACAGATCATTCTATCGTTTCATTAAATATTTCACCGCGTTGGACCGTCTGCTTGTTCAACGAGCCCGTCTTTACAGATAATTGTCGTCCGTTACGGTCCGTTCACCAGAAGCATCCTCCTCCGAATGCCAACCCGTTAAAATGTTTTACTCAGTTTGGACCTTAGTTTTGCCGTTGAGGTACAGATGGAAGAAGCAGTATGTGTGAAAATGCCAAAAGATGGTTTCTTTGAAACCACAAGGCTTATCCAGGAAACAGGTCCGTGTCTATCATTATGCGTGATATTGCAACGGTGATGTGTTGCCTGGGACGCTTAACCTTAAAAACGTCATTATTCTCTACATACAACACATATTAATTCCTTCTTAGTGGACACCCAGACACAATGTTGTGTTCAGTATACGACATACTTTGTCTAACAGATTTAAGTTATACATAATACTAAAAGTCTGTCGTCATACCTGGCTCCTTTACCTAACGTTAATCGTCATTATTTGTCACCACTCTCTATTGTAAGGGCGGGTTACTCTACTGACCAGTGTCAGTTACGTGGCCGTATTCTTTGTGATGTGAACATGAATTTGTTAACCAGACTGGGCAAACGATTTAAGGCAACGCTTCAATAAAATGGTCATATTCCATCTGTTTTATGTAATGAACTCACGGACACTCTAACGAAATCCAGTTTGATACGATCGCCTGCGTTCACGTTTATCTGCCAATTACAGAAACTGTAGGGTGAATACGTTTGTAGTTGTGGACCAACTGAAGTTTCGCTGTTGTTTGCGAAGAAGCGTTCGTTGCAATCTTTTGAAAAGAAATACTTTCTTGATTATAAAGGTTAAACGTTTTGAACTATCAGCCAACAAAATACTTTTAAACTGTTATCAAATAACTGTTGTCAAACAACAATGAGCGTAACGTGTTTGCAACAGGGAACTCAGAAAAAAAAGTACAACCAGAGGGGAAGGAATTTTATCACATTGGATCGTTTATCAATTGATGCAGAAAACATCACAACGTTAGCTGTTACAGAATAATTGCTGTATAGCCGAACGTGCTATTCTGTGACCAATTAAATACCACCTAAACGTGATCGCCGACTACATATTGACGTAAGTCTCTTGGTTAGAACACTTCAGACGACTGGATTGTCATTTCTTGTTGGAAAAATCCGATTACTAGCTGTGTAAAGTTCACTCAAAAAATACATCATACCACATAGTGATCAGAAGTGGTACAAACTGATTAAGCTCCTAATAACGTCAGATTGAAGAGATATGTATAACTTTGTACCACAACTGTAAGGAAAAATTACACTAAGGCGAGGCATAGGTGAACTCGACAAGCGAGTGACATACCAACATCATAGGCAGCAACACATCAGTGGTACACACTAATGCTTAACTGCCAAATAACATGCTTGGCCATCATACATTGACTGTGCAAATCAACTTTTGCTAATATTCATACATATCATGCAACAAATTATCAGCACGGACATGTATTATATCCAAATAAACATGTATGGTTGATTACGCAACCAGGCTACAGACCATATCAGGGCTGTATACAAGTGATAGAAGACACACTGCTTCAATGCGTTGTGAAAGCTTCCAAGTAACCTGCATCAACTTGAATGAGTCTGTGTCTATCAGCTAGTCTTGGTCTTGTCTACGGATTAATGGTAAATGCCATTTTCAATCTAAATGGACTGTAGATTTCGTCACCTATCAGGTGTAACTGCGCAACCTATTAGACTCTTTCACAGAAACCCTGGCTTGCCAACAATCTCTTCCAGCTTCCTCGTTGATCACTCAGATTATTCGATTTTCCGACGAGAACCTTTATATTTTCTGCCCTACCTAGTCTCTAAGTGGACAACTCATTGACTGATAGTTCGATATGTAACAAAATTATAATCGCATCTGTTTAATCATGTCCATCCCCACACACAAAGTACTGCTTATCCACACCTTCTAAAGCTACTGGACAATGCCCTGTACTACGAGCTCTGTAGCCCCGTGAGTTGGTCTGAGCTTTAAAAGATCAGCTGTCCCCTTCGGGATGTTACATCATCCAGTCAAGTGATCTCGCCCACTTGACTAATTGGCTTCTGTCGCCTGCACTTCCACGTCGAGTAAGGCCGGAGCAATATATTCAGTTAACGTCAAATTTGAGTGGTACATTGTACACAGTATGTCAAAGAAACTCGAGAAAACTTGAAACGATTCATTAAAGGAAAACATTTGCTCAACCGTCAAAGTTGGTCCGAAGTGACTGCTCTGTCCTCTTAATGTTAGCCTAAATGAACACGTACGCAACACAAGTGGAATGAATGCCAATCGAACTGTTAGATCTACTGTTGTGACAACGTCACACGTCAAAATTGGCTGGCATAATTAAATTTCTGAACATAATGGGTTCTACAGGAAGTGAATTGCTTCTGTGTGTGATCAATGGTAAGGAGTTATTAATTGAATGCTAAATGCGTGTTTTTAAAATTAGTAAAACATTTCAAGGACATTGCAAGCGAATTAAAAGGGTTATCGGATTTAACTTGTAAATCTACATTGTACAATATAACAAGTGTGTGATTGTTGCACACACAAAACAAGATGCTGACTGGATTCACAGCATGAACGAATTTCACAAATGGACCTAGATTAAACGAAAATAGACAGTCAAGTCTACTAGAGCTTACATGGCTAGCAACCAAAGTTGATGACTAAGCAACAATGCATTTCGAAATTCCATGTAAGTGGTCAGTGAAATGTTTCGGATAGACCAAAAACCATGAACATTCCATTGAACATATTTGGATCAACTAAAAGTTTCAGCCAGATATTCTGAAACGTGCGCAGAACACGTTTCATTTTTGTCGAAGTTGAGCAATTTTGTACATCCCCTCGTTCTACTGCATCCCACATTCCCATGAGGCAATCGGTTCGATCACCTCGCCGCTGACTTGTTAATCATTGACCCTAGACTCGCATCCGTCTAAATGTGGAATACTCCCTTTGTCAGATTGTCTCGGGTCGGACACTGTAACTCTGTTGTTAAACAATCCAAAACTTGATCGTTAGAAGTACTATTGAAGTTGAAGTCACAGAAACCATCAAACTAAATAAAGGATGTTTTGATTACTAATGAATGAATTAAGATTCGTTTGATATTTTAGGATACTGCTGACATGCTCCGGAGATCTTGTAACACTGGCTTTGCAGAGAACTCGTAACCTTTGGTTATTCAATTGACGCTAACTGTTTTGCATTTATTCAACAGAAGATGAGGCACATACTTTAGTGATTCAAAATTGTCAAGTAACAAATATCCATAGCTTTAGCAATCGACTGTGAAATGCCGGTACTTTACATTGTTCAGTAGGCGCATTGATGACTATAAGTCTAGGCTGACCACCTGTGATGAAACAAAATTTGTGGGTATAGTTTTGCTGACACTGATAAGTTCAATGTTGATCCACTACAAAATTCGTTAAGCAGATTTTTCCGTTTTATGAAATACTGAAATTACAATGCGTTTGGGGCAGTTGAGGGAAGTTATCGTCCACTAATTTTTCAGTAGCATCACCAGTTTGACTGTCAGCATGATCAATACTTAGTAGTAATACTAAAACGTCGCATTCTAATTAGACTTCTATCACTATTTCACAAACGCGTATATTCATTATAGATGCGTACACTTCTGCAAGTTGTAGCCAACACGTGAACAACGTATAACAATTTACACTTCAACGTAAAACATATATAAAATACACTAAACTATTATATCAGTCAATTTATGTTTACAACTCGTGGTTTCTTGTTACATTCATGATTCCGAAGAAACATTTGGAAGCTTTTAATCGTACATAGTTGTTACACTGGCTTTTATGTAGATATATTATGTATGTATTACGTTTAATCATCCACTGTGAACTCCCTTAATATTTTTTATTGTGTGAAAATGGAGTATTTGAGATGTATTCATAAGTGACTAACCTGACAAAATTTGTGTGGTTTCTGGAACTGTTCTAACTGGAAGTGAAAAAAGATGGATTATACTGAGTAACCAGTGTTGATGACAGAATAAAATTCGACCTGAATTCAATCTGTCTGATTATTCACTAATGTATTGTTTCATCCATTAACAATAACTAAGTCTAAATCGGACTAGTCGACTATGAGAACGTAATTGAATCCCAGAGTGCTACTACCAAAGGTTATCAAAAAAAACCTTCTCACGAACGTGCGAGATACTCTCATCGATTACGACGGTGATGCCGATGCTGAATGGTTAGTTAGCCTAATCTTTGAAAATGTGTTTCCAACTCAAAAAATAAATAAAGCGATTACTTCCAAACTATAAAATTGAAGTTAGTCTCCCTTTTGTCTGTAACTGATCAATGTAGTTGGAATTTCCGCTTTCTACAATGAACTTTTTACACTGTTCACTTAATGTTCGGATAAGCCATCATGCTATTATAAGATGTGTGTTAGCAGTGGAGTTGAACACCCATTCATCCTATTGGATGAGAGCAGTCGTACTATTGATTAGGGCTGCTGGCGAGCACGGTTGATTAAGTATCACTAGGTTAGTGGCTAACAGCTAGCAGATGTTTGCATAATGTGCTGCTGAGTTTACTATTTTCTGTAGCACGTCGGATCTCAACTCACCGTGAAACTAAAGACCTGCATAACTGAGTACCTCTGGTGAGCATTAGGATCCAGCCTTCCCGGTTTAATGTGGTATCTCATTCACATGCATTAGGTAAATCTTTGGCTGTGTAGCTGTCGTCTCACCCACTCGCGCAGCCCATCACGTGACAAGCCTATGTCTAAGTAATGTTCACTAGCCCAACCTCCACATGCACGTCCGCACATCCACCGGCCGGGAAACCCTCTCCCACGTGCAATGCACGCACGCAGCCACCATCTGCACTCAGCCAATCAGAACGGTCCAACCGGAAGCCATTCAGTGCGGTCAATACACAGACACGCATGACGCGGATGGACCCGTATCGGAATGGCGATCAACACAACTGAACACGGCAGGACACGATCCAGCCGAGCGCCACTGCATTAAGCTGGTACATCGATCCAAACAATAAAGATCCAAACTATTTGGCTTAACCTTTTCATTAACTACCGTCGAGAGATCGTTATTTGTTAGTAGGTACTCAAACTATCACGGTCAAGAGTTCCACTACAGTTAAGCCACAACGAGTTATATCCAAGAGTTATCGGTTCTGCAACGTTTCGACCCTCTCGAAGTGCCTTTAAAGTGATTTAAATCAGAAAATTTACAATGTACAAGCTTCAAATGAGAGTCATCAACTGGCATGTGTTTGTGTGTTTAAAATGCGGTGTGTAGAAAGGCTACCGATGAGAGGTATGGGTTCATGGTTTACCTGAGTTCACCACGTGACGATCCCAGATGCGAATAAGGAGAGATTCACATGCAATTAGTTAGCTAATAAGATTACTGGTCGTGACATTTACAGATTAGTCCTTCCTAGTGAGTAACCGTTATAATGTTTTTTGCACGTTTCCGCATTAGCAAATGATAATTTCGGCAAGTTTTCATGCGTTACCCTACTTTACTGTGGGTTTTCAGAGCCCGTCTGTTCAGTCTTCCCGATTGGCTCCACCAGTTTAAACCAACGGATGGGTTTTCGTTTTATCTTCTGTACCTTATTGGTTTTGGTCCATAAAAACTATCAAAAATTATTGTGCCTGCAATCTGATAAGAAACATCCTGTTCTTCATACTTTGCTGGTTTTGGAACAGATGTCCTGCAGCAAAAGTAAAAAACAACGTGTTTTTAAACTACATGTATTGTCTCACTGAAAATGTCACCTTAATCCGACATAATGTTTCCTACTCTATTTTGTACTGACAGATAAATTTGATTGGGCTATTTGTTGCTGTTTTTAGTTTGGAATGTCGAAACATTCAGTTTAAGAACTCAATACATTGGATTCACACATACAGACATGTTTTTAGTTTGGATTCATTGATCATAGCCGGTCGAGTGAAAGAAATGGCAATATCCATTTCTTAAATCTTTTGTTACAGACATCGGGGCTTTTGAGGCATGGTTCCTACTGTGGAATTTATATAACAGCAATCTGTTGCCATACCGGTTAAGAAACTCTGGTACCATCAATGTTTTGAAGTCATATTCAAGTGGAAAAAGCGCTGTAGGCTCATATGTGCAGTTGGCTAAAAACAATCTCAGTTGGCTAGTAGGAGGTCATTCTTTCTTATATGTGATCAGTTGCTGGCTTGTTCAAATTATCCATCTCATTGGAGTGTGATTTTTGCCACCCACCACTTCCCGCAATTGATTGTCATCACAAGATACACTTCCGTCAATCTGCGGCGTACTCAAACGCATTACATTTCGTTTCTTATGTAACACAAATTCTGAATACGATCAAAATCTCTAAATAATCACAAACCGGTTAGTACGTTCAGTAACTGGGTAAAAGCCTACGGGTTTTTTTTAATCTACTTTCTCTGTGACAGTAGCATTACTTGATCCACTCTGTTTCCAGTTTTGTGAAAAGGACAGCTTATGGCTCGAGGTGGTAAAACTGTTCACCTTCACTCTACCTCCTGGTTATTCACACAGGTTCCAACGCTCTGGTATGTGTAGTTTTGAGCTGTATTCACATTATGAATAAAGATCACGAGAATACCAGACCTAGGTATCAAATGTTATCAATTTAATCAGTAAGCACAACACGGAAAGAAAACGAACGAATAACAAACAGCAAAACCACATCCATATTCTAATATAATGTAGTCGATTCAAACAAACTGTATCTCAACTATTCGTGTTTGTGCTTGGTCAGGCCAATGGAACTTTCGTTACGTTACTTAAGGAAGTACGCTCCGTATAAGGGCCTTGTGTCAGCACAATACCGTACGCAATCTCGTAAAGATGTCCATTTGATTCGTGTCCCCAGCTGCTCGATTCAGACTACCAGTAAGTTTACGTACCTGCCGTGAATGAAACATTTAGGTAACCGCCGACAACGATGATCGTGATTTGATTTCCACTGGATTTCAAATATCCCGGAATTCTTGCTGACGCTCCTCTCTCATAAAGTATCGTCTTGGCCAGGCAGCCGTTACCGTCGAGCACACGATACCAGTCGTAGATTGTTCGAAGCTGTGAGAAATGTGCGCAGTAACTTGCAGATTACGTATATTGAGTACACAGGAAACAAGATAGATGGCAATTCGGTATGGTTTGTTTGAATATCCCCAGTCCCAAATGGTTATGGTATTTAGTGGCGAAAATAAAGGTACGCAAACATTCTGTGAGTAACTTGATTTTCAGTGTTTACGCCATCAGTTTTAACTTCTACCTGAAGGATAATATCAAACAAAGGAACACTACTTGTTTGTAGGTTAACAGCTATACTGTCATCAGTAATCTCCGAAATTGCTGTCGTTTTGTGACCGGCCATAAACTTCATTCAATAGACTACACAGTTTGAGCAGTCAAACGTGCACAGTCAAGCAGCAACGTATGGATTATGTTGTCATGTATGTCAACGAAATACTTGCAAACACAGTATGAAGCTTGCCAGATAGTGTTGCTTACTTTACCACTTATTGTTCGGAATGATAACCCAGAATATACAAACCACAATTTTCTTATATGCTACTACAGATATTTTTAGTCAAAACCCAAACTTATTGTTTACTATCTTACTGTCTTAACTCAAAAATGCTATGCTGAGTGAGACGGACCTTACTTCTAAACCTTGGAACATGAGTGGTTGTCATACAGTTCAGAGTCTTAACACAATAGTGCATTCACCTCAACTGAAAATTAACTAGTTGTCGTACAAATGCTTGCGATAATTCATCCTCAATCAAACACAATTAAGTGGGATTCATCAAGTCGTGTGGAAATGCCCGTCAGCGAGTGAAAATAAGGCCGACTGCTAAATTCAGTGCAACAATTGGTTAAAACTGGACCGGAAGCTGACGTTACAAAGTCAGCATCTAATGTTTGTGTATGGTTAGAGTGGACAAGATAGTGATATGACCACGAAAGTTTCAAGAACTGAGCAATTGTTTGTGACAACAGGTTAGGGTTGTATAATCGAATTGAAATCGACTCGGCAGTAGCCGGACTGTGCTGACGAACTGTTAGGTTAAGTAATAACTCTGTAGCCTCTGAACAGAAAAGACAAGAAACTGACAAAACACGTGTAGTGCTCAAGCAGCGTTCGCTGCACCTTTACTGGCGTTTACTACAGAGGAGTTAAATGTACGAAAGACAAAACAGTGTTTGACCCAAAGCCACGTGACATACTTAAACAGACGATTCCTTAGTATGTCCTTAGTATGTCGGGTGAATTTTGAAATTTTTTAGGGCATTGTTGTAAGAACTTGGCTATCTGCTGCAAGTGAGCTCAGAAATCCTGGAATCATTACCTAGCCGAGGAACATCTTCCTAAAGATTCAATCAGATATACACTGAAGATATCATCCACAGAACTGGACAATCTACAGCTTGAGGCATTGTCTCTTAACTTGACATTTTGCATCCTCCTTACCAGAATAGATGCCATAGAGATACAACACAGTTTGCAAAATTCTATGAGCAGCTGTCTGAGGTTCAGCCAGTTTCAGAACATAGGAATTGGTTCAAAGCCAAACTAGTGAACAATGACCACCAGTACGGAATCACTTTTTGATGGACGAGAAAACTTACACCCCGGCATATCTAGAAGGACAGATTAGCAAAAATTACAGTTGCTATTTGAATTCAGTTTTACAGATGCCACCACTTTCAAAACCGTGTGGAAGTCAACTTGCTCATGTTTACGGACTTCTCAAAGTGTTGAAGTTTGGAACTTTATTGAGACCAATATTGGCTATATCCAACTCATCACAAAGAAAACTGACCAAACGGTCGGCTAAACTATTGAAACCGATATGAGACTATATGAGAAATTACCGCCTGAGAGACAGTTTTCATCCAGCCATGCTGTTAGATAATCTCGACATTTCTGACAAACATATGGTTTCACTAGCCATAGAATCGTTGTTTACAAGTGTACCGCTGGAACAGACCATCAGCTTTTGCTATTCTATATAAATTCCAGTTGGAAAAATATTGCGGTCCAATAAAGCGACTCAAAACACCCACATTCGCTATGTACGTACAGCGTAAGCTTTAAATTTCAATGCAAGGCTTTTGGTCAGACCGATGGATTTGCGATGGTCCAGTGATAGACGACATACCTGCAGCCAAGCTAGATGAACAAATGATAATCAAGCTGGACAGCTTGATCTTCTATAGGAAGTATGCTTATGATATACTTTTAGTCGGAAAAAAATAAATGCAGGCAATAGATTTACTAGACCTGATTAACTGTCTACATCCAAACATTCGTTGTACTTTACAAAGTGAGACTAACAGCCGATTGCAGTTTCTGGATATCCGTACAATTAAGAGAATGGATGGATAGGGTCAGTGTTTTTATTTATCAAAAAATACATGCAATTTCCAATACGTATACTCTGACAACTTTGCTCTAGTAGTATATAAAAGAGAATTGATATGCACACTGTTTAACCAAGACGACGTTGTACTAGTGAAAACTTGGATGAGGATCTGCGTCAAACAGATAACACTACTGCACTACGGTTACCCGGAAGGATTTATAAAAAATTCAACACCAATAACGTGAAAAGATTCATAACACACAGTTCCCAAAAAAGACAGTGGGTTTACAACTGCTATTCAAAGGAGACAACGTGTGTCGTCTAGTTGAGCAGCGTTTATGGTCAGTTGGCGGAATGTTCTTCACTGAATCGGTGATCATATACAGAACGATCAGAATCCCCACTCCCTCAGCTAAACAACCAACGGCCCAATTAACCAAGTTAAACGTAACATACGAATACAACTGCGGAAGCGGAGCATTCTATGTTGGCAGAACTGAGCGCCAGGTTTAAACCAGGGTGTCTGAACAGGCCGAAGTGGGTTCAACATACGATTACGCAACCACGCAACCTGAGACTAAACACAAGGAAGGAGGCAGTATCACCAGTCGTCAGGCCTCACCTGATGATATAACCTGTGATCGACTCACCAAAGTCATTTTGCGCTCCGCTGTCGGCTCAAAACAAACGTTAGGTACTATATGTGGTGTATCATGCAGTCAGACACCGCCGCCCCATTTTATAACTCCAAAAGGAACTACTTGTGATGTTGATGTTGCTGTGACAGCAACGGAACTAGTTTTGAACTTCGACTCTTTGTGTTGTTCTGTGGTTGGAAAATTTATACGTTTAACTCGTCTGCAGTGAATACCAGTAGAGACGCAGCGAAATCTGTCCAACCAATAATCGTGTCATGTCAGTATTTTGTCTTCTATGTTTAAACGTAATTGGAAATGGTTGCTTCAAACTCTGTAGCCAAACGGAGAATGCTTTGGTGACGTCGATTCGACGGTTGTTGTCTGTAAGGTGTGCAACAGTGACTCTGATAATTGGTTCACGACGACCGGCTCCGATCCGAGCTAGTTAATGTCACTTGATCATTTTTGCCAAACGCCTACTTGTTCGTGTGATGCATTCCGCAACAACAACGTGAAAATGAATACGCGGACATTGACTGATCGCAAACGTACGCCTAAAAGTATGTCACGTAGAGTTAAAATATGAATCGAAATAAACAACGAACACGGTTGATTAGCCTGTGAAAAACACCAATACACAATGATGGATGACCAGTTTGCCAAGCGAATGTAGCAACGTCTAAATACTACCATTTCTAGAACCCATCAAGTGGCTCAACTGCGCCTCGCATTGCGCACGAAGCCACCACTCTGTCTGCCAGGATGGGCATCATAGACAACATTGTTAGGTTCCATGTGGGCCAAAATGTTTCAGACAGTTTACAAGGCCGACACATGAGAAGAACATGTAGTCAAATAGCAGCTAGCACAACCAAAAGTGGGAGACTGTTAGCAGAGATATATCAGCACAGAAGCAATCCCTTGTTTGAGGCAGGTAAAAGGATGAACATCCCCGAAATTTTCAGCGTTTTCATAAACAGAAATGGAATAATCTTGGAATTCTGGTGGATAAAATTAGTGTGACAGATTTCATGATTTAGATGACACCCTATTGCGAAAATGCCGGACTTCAACTGGATTTGACCTAGCGATAAAAATAGCATCTTTATTTCAACTGGTAGCATGATTGAGCTTTTGGACGTGCAGTTTCTCTCGCTAATCCAAATACAGTCAAATCCTAAATTTTTCACAGTCGGATCGCATCTAAATTATTTTGTTTCTTCAAACAGTTGATCTCAGTGGCCAGCAGCAAAGTCATGGACAGCTGTTTCGACCTAATTGGATCTCATCAGCACCACCCATGTTCCAGTCTTCGGCGCACTCTGGATGTTTGCTCTTTTCGTGATTAACAAATATGAGTCGATTGTTTTCAGCCTATGAGAGAGAAAGTGCAACGGCTAATGAGACCAAAATACCATACTATCTGTCGATGTTGCACCAATTAAGCACGGGTGTTTCTCTAAATATTTCTGCAAGCAGCAATTGATGACAACGCAGCTCTCTTTTAAGCAGAAAATTGGAGGAAGAGACATGTTGTGCTCGTCAGTGTGAAGTGATCCGGATATCAACCGTTCATTATATATGCGTGTGGTAAACCAGTTTATCCAACAGGTTTATGTGGTTCTGTGGAGGTCCAGTTAAATTTGCACGTGTATTTGCGTTCATAATATAAGACAGGTTATGTTCGTTAACGTCACACATTACACATATTTATATTTCAATGGCGATTTACGTAGCTGTATAGTATGACGATCGCAAATCCATATTAACATATGCGAGCTCAGTAATTGATGGACGGTCAACTGTTACTGCTGCAATTTGTCGTCATTAGTGGGCTTGTAGACATGGAATAAGCATTACTGATTTCCTTTCGCACTACAGATGAAAAAACTGTATCATTTTCAGCAAAAACATACTTAAAGTTGGACTTATTTACATTTGAACACATTTGAACTCATAACCTATGTGATTCTCGTCAGATAAAATTTATTGAGGAATAATGTCCAGACGGTTTTGAAACCAGTGGTGTTCCGTTCACACGATTAGCTAACGCCATGTTTTTATCAGACCGAGCTACACAAGTTGTAATCAAATGAATTGGGCACGGAGTGGTGTACAACGGCTATGGCTACATGACTTACTTGGGCATATTCTATGTTCACAGAGATGTGCGTGTCCGCCGGTGCTGTTAGTCTCCAGATACACACTTCCAAACGAGTGATGTTCATCGTACTGAAACTCCCGTTTTCAGCCAGTAGGTCTTCTCCACAATTCACTTTTGCATTAAAGATAAAAAAAGCGCATCATTTCTGTATATTTCCTTTTCCTCTCCAATCTTTGTCAATAATGACTCACTGTAGAATGCGAGTATAAATGATCCGTCTTCCAAACATGGGTGATATATATTCACAAACCTTTGTTAAAACTAACGTCTTTAGATTCGACATATTTAATCAGATATGTGGTTAATTTTTGTATAATTAACAAACCCCTGAGAATTTAAGAACGATGATATTACTGCTTACTAGTCAAAATGTACCCCACTGTTTTAACTGATTAACCAGTCGGCATGGTTGACTTAATGTTCGAAGGTAACAAGATATGCATTATGTCTGCTGTAAAGATAATCTACCAACCTGAAGGGTGTCCAACGGCGGAGGTAATTCTGCCCTTAAGGAGAATAATGTGGTCTGATATAATCCAGGACCGTTGGCTCACCCAACAACACTTTTGCCGCATAAGAACGTCAGCCATAGTTCAAATCCACGCAGCGTTCGTTTCGTAATGCGCCGGCTAAAAAATCTGTTGACAGAATTGTCTACTGGTAGAAAGGAACCTTGCGGGAATTTATTTCTAGTGACATTTCGAAGTTTTGTCAGTGAGCATGCTGTCTAAACTTCCACTTTAACAAATTTGGTTTTACTTGAAAGTTACAGATACTCCTTTTGGATCTGGAAAGTGAACAAGCCTTCGTTAGAAAGAGTTCCTCTTAAACTGCTATGTACCTTGACACTTTTGTGTCTCACAATTGCAGCTAGACAACACAGTCTGTTATCAGTCAGCTACAGGTGACGAGAAAGCTGGCGGAAAGCTCACTTTTACAAGCAGTGTAGACCATTATTTGTTAAATGGGGAACTGAATAGAACACATCAAAATTCTTGTAAGATTTCATACCATACGTAATGTTTAGATAATTTAAACGGGGCCCCATTTATGCTTTGAGGTTACATAAATTACAGAGGTATTTCCGTGTTACGTTCAATTTCGGTTTGCCACTGAATTTTGTTCTGTTTCGTCAGATTATCTTCGAGATACCACTATAGGACAACCAACGAGATACGTATACACTCTATGCCTTACGATGTCACGTATGTTGCTAAAACAGATGTATGTGGAAAAACTGAAAACAGGTCTCTTAATCCTGAACTGCTGAACGTTGTCTTATTGTCAGTTTTGCTAGATTTACAGAAAATCGTAGGTTTGTGCTCCGTCATTCTTTTCCTGAACCAATGACGTGTATGGAAATGTAGAAAACACTATTCGTGTGCCCATATATATGAAAGTGCTTTCCGTCAGTGTGAAGTGAATAAACAGAGAGTGTGCAAAAACAATATACATGGTGGTCATATATTCTTCGTGAAACTATCAACAGTTCTGGACATGAAGCGCTCCATGACAGCCTCGAAATCTGCTTCAATAAACCGCTGTCTTAAGTGTCGCAACCAAATATCTACCGTAAATCTGATAAGTATGTAATGCTTGTGGCACTTTAAATCGCGTGTACTTCGTGTAGTGTAGTCAGTAAACTTGTCCAAGTAGTTGTTTTAAATGCCGTCACATCTAGAAGCACAGGAAAACCATTAACCATTTACAATCCGCTAATTATCTTTACAAAACAACCGTAATAAACAAGGTAGGTTTGATTGGAGTGTGTCACACTGAACCAGAAGAACACTAAAAATGTATGATTCACATCATGAATGCCTACAAACAAACAAATTGCATAAGGTGGTCTACAGTATTCAACTAGCCCGTAGCCAATGTAGAAGGTTCATGGTTGTGATTGTCAACACTTCAAGTTCGTATACTCTGAAAAATGAGCGAGTCTTCCACCGATCAGCGAGTCAGTTGATTGAACAGTATATTCAGTATCTTGTATAATGAGGCCAATTATGGGATCAGTTATAATGAATGCTGATTTGTTTGAAAGTGTTAACGAGTTCGTCCATAGCGGGCGATTGACATACTGGCGTAATTTTGCGAGCCCTGCAGAATCTCCGTTTTATCTCAAGTATTCTGTAAGATAGAGATCTGATGGGTCATTTAAAGCAACGTGAGCAACCAATATTGTAAGCAGCTACTCCAGTTTGTTTCGGCTTAATAAATTTGGATCATGCGATAAATCAGGCTTTTTGACCATAAGTGCAGAACTGATCCTGACTCGCCACATTTCCGAAATTTTTCTGACGATCACAACAACGTTATTGTACCGGGTTAAGGGAACCAGTGGACGTCACATGAGAGGTTGGGTGGAAAATTATCACTGGATGAACGAAGTGCATCCACCGTTGTATATTTAGGCGATGAGAATCATGAAGAATTTACAATAATGTTACTTAATCTGAACGACGGGACACAAATTCGCATGCGATTAACTAGGTTGTTAGACTTTATGCACATGGTTAGTCCATGGTTCTCGAACACTACAAACGAGTGTGCTCATTTTTGTTTACCTGGCCTGTGTACATCCAATTAGGAATTTGTTACACCAAGCTCTACGTACGAGAGTAAAACCATAAAAAATTCCACATGCATCTTTTTGCTCAGCAAGTGTTTATTTACTGATTCACCAGTAAACATACCTGGAAGCGGCGCAGGAAGGGGTGTTTCTATATTTGAAGACATGTAGAAAGATGTTGAAGAAATAAATACAGAAACAGTGACTTTACAAAGGAAGCAATATTCTCATTTTCTGATTTGGACAGGACCAAACACATAAGTTATGTTAAACTTACCGGTGTTTTGTACGGCGACTGACAGAATAAAAGAAAACGTTCTGAAAAGTATGTTGTGTTATCTTCTGTCAATATAATTTGCAATCTTAGGTACTATGATAGTGGTAAATATTATTATCATCATCGGTGGAAATACTTCATAAGTTGGCGTCTGCCTTGAGTGTATCTAATAAGCCCACGTGTAATGCTTGCGTTGAAAGCCTGCAACCTGTTAAGATAAAACTATTTCGAACCGTATGTTGTTCTGTTATGGAACTAATGTATCCCATAACCTAAACTGGACTAATAACAACCCGGACTATCATGCAACTCCGGTCAACCGAGTGGCGGGAATCTTACAGAGATAGGTTTAAACAGAAGGGCATTAGAGTTCTGTTAATTCTGCTTCAAACGGACCTCAATAACAGATTCTCTTTATTGCATATCTGCAAGCCAATACAACTGTTAATCAAGGTCAGGTACCGGGTTACAGTTGTAGTTTGTCATTACTGATTGACTTAGATCTTTGTGAAGGAGCGTTTTAACATTGTTGATAACGGTAGGTAATCAAAGACGTTCAACACGTTGCCTTTTGTGAACAGCAAACTTCGAAACTTTCAAGTTAACATTCACGTTATTTTCGGTCATATTTGTGTTATTATCTATGTTCGTTCGTTTATACTTTGTTACCGAGGATGCAGACCTTTCACTTAAATAAGTCTTTCGGCTAGCTCATTTCAAAATGATGCACTAGGCTCGAGTTGCATTCTCATTAGAGCTCTCCTTGCCCGAATCAGAGTTTGCAATCTGACCTTCGTGCTTACGATACTAGCAAGTTAACCACTACACCAATAACCTCACAGAATATGCCACCAAATTATCAAACCCAAACACTCAACCGATTGCAGTGCTTCCTTTCGAAGTGGGCTAGCCGAAAGACTTATGTGAACGTGAAGGTTGCGATCAAGTGTGAATGGTATTCAATTTGAAATGGGCTAAGTCTCTGTACCTCTACTATTACGAATGCATTTGAAGTTAACCGGTTTGCTTCATCTTTATTCCTTCAGGTATAAGGTTATTTCTATCAACTGACCTTTATGACCTAGCATCAAACTTCAATAGTTTTGTTCAGACTTAGTCAGAATAAAGGCCGTACGCATTCTGAACACAGGCGGCGGACAAGAAAGTGCGTAAGTTTATGATAATTGCTGCGAAAAAGTGGACAATGCTAGTACGTCAATTTTAAAGACGGTTTACACTAAGAAAGGTAGAGAAGTACTGTGGCCGAAGTTAAACTGTGTGCAGCCGATTGAATGTGTTGGCTGGCTTGTATGTCTTACAAACCAATTTTGATATTTCTTGACAAACTGAACAACTGAAAGCCTACTTTTAGCTAGGTACTGATGTTGTAACCCAAGAACGCGGGTGGTACAAGGGTTATTTACTCGAGAAAACAACAGAAACTCATTTGCATATGGTATTCGGCCCAGACCGTCTCGGTTGCCACAGACATCAGGACTCAGTTCCTTTGCGTAGCAAAGACCATTTTGAATGATGCTGCACTCCAATGTGTCCTCCTGTATTTTTCCTGCGGCTACTTCGATGTCCAAGTATATGTCCTGGTCCTGTTACTGAATAACAGTCGTGTGAGTAGTATATCACGATCGCTCGTCCTCACTAAACTAATACCATAAATCTCTTCCCGATGATTGCATCGGGTTAGGCTCCAGCTGTTCACACGTGGTTTCCTCATTCCACGAAGCATTGTTATTAACTGCGAAGTTTTAAGTAACTTTGAATCAGTCAGCTAGATTTTGGACGTTCAACCATCCCACCGTCAGTGGCGTGACGACGCGGGAAACATCACTTCATTTACCGCATATTCACAGACTGTCAAGCCTGACAGTACCCGTCTCAATAACCTACATTAGCCGATAAATTTCCCTAGTAACAGTCGCAATCGTCATCACACCTTTCATTCCATTTCAGTTAACGGTAGCAGTTTAACGTGGTTTTCCGTTTAATTCTTCGCACGATGGATGATAATAAAATCACCTCTTCAGCCTATTCGACGAATGCAGTACAGGCACCGCGTGTTACCTCGTGCTCTCATTTGTATGAAAATTTACCAGTTAGTCTCTGCAGTAGTCGCCAATTGGCATAGAAATGATCAAAATCAACACTAGCCCAGTTTTTCCACTCCCAGGTGGGCGTATGAACAGGTGAACTTAACTAAGTGGAAAAGAATGGGCGAAACGTATGTGTTGCCGTTCTTACTCACCTGGTCCACGACTATGCTTAGTAACGTTTTCTTCCAACCCTTTCAGAAAAACATTTCAGAAACTGCAGGAATACGTCGTAGAGAAAATATCGTGTACGACCAGTGAGGAACGTGTGTGGTAGCAGGTTCGTTATAATATTATATCATTATTGCATGATATTATTAACTTATAGCTCAAACATAAAGTATTCAAATGGTTAAAGTGTCCAGCATCTGCTTTCAGTAGAACAATAAACACTTCAGTACAATCGCAGAAAATACGTCGATTAAAAATGCCTCTTTTCGAAGTGGGTTAGCCAAATGGCCTGCGATCGACTGCTTGACATTCAGTTTGAAACAACACAACTTACTGAATCAGTTTCCATCAGTTACTCGGATGACTTGGACTATTTGGATTATCTTTCGGGGGCAGTTCACCACAGTTTGTACGGGCTTTTTTGGGAGAACGGGGTTTTTACTGTATTCGGGAGTATGACAACACAGCGTACAATGCTATAGTCTAATCATGATTATTTAGACCGTCGTACTGTTGTGCTTGCACTGGTCGATATTCGTAAGCTATATAGATTACTATCCGGCCAATTAGTGATTTATTCTGTAGTCTTCATAAACACAGTTGCTAATGAAAGTCCCCAAAATGTATAATCTTCATTCTGAATTTTTCCCTTGGCAGCGTGGTATTTTGACATCAAAGTTACCCCAAATGTGACGCTTCAGTTGATCATTTGAGTTGTAACTTGAACACATTCCTTAATGTTATGTGGATGGTCAACCTGAGATGATCACGATCTTATAAGGACGAAGTTATTGGTACAATGTTTCGTGATACCAGCCCTTATAACCCAACGCCCAATTTCTGGTTTACTCGTTGTGTGGACCTGACAAGTAGTGTTAATTTATGTGAGCTTCGCACCAGTAAGTCGTTGTCTTACAAACAATAGTGGTTATGCAATCCGCCACCATTCGCATCGCGCACTGTTCTGGTTCAACCAGGATAGCGGAAGCCAGATGTAGCTGACGAGGTTCTTAAAAACGAGCAAAGCACTTAGAGATCTACTCCTAATTCAGGTAATGCTACCATCTATTTGAAAAGGAAACGAATACAAACAGCGCTTGGATGCCA
The DNA here is from genome assembly GCA_013368495.1 of Paragonimus heterotremus. Taxonomy (NCBI): domain Eukaryota; kingdom Metazoa; phylum Platyhelminthes; class Trematoda; order Plagiorchiida; family Troglotrematidae; genus Paragonimus; species Paragonimus heterotremus. Next base: position 210,090 of record LUCH01000178.1, read on the forward strand.
CTTACAACGGATTAGATTAATGGGAGCTCATTGTACTTTTCGGACAAAATGTGATGGGCTGAACGTCACAGAAAAAACCACATTCTCTCAAAACCAGAAAATGAAAACTTAAGAAAAGGGGGTTGATAAGTTGACTTCTGCGAAAAAGTAACGGGCTTGTTACAGGGCATTACGTGAGAACGGGATTTCAGATTGATTACTAACGCAGGATGAGCGCTGTAATCCGCTGGGTAGGAGTTTCTGCGCGTGCCGCTAGGTCTCCTATCTAGGCTGACCACGCCTAATAAATTTACACAAAGGAGAATTCAGCTTGTGATATCAGACCGATCGGTTATCAAAATACTTGCAATAGTCGCATTACTTACAGTACTCGCATACTGGTAACCTGTTTTCCACTTATATACGTCAGAAGGAAACAAAACACTGGTCCGTACATGTTAACTAACATGACCTGTCGTATGTCTTACGAGAATGTGCTAGCCACACACGCGTAAGTAACTCTTGAGCTACTGTTTAACCTTACCGACAAGCCATTATTTCAACCTGTTCCAGCCCTGTCGGCCTACGTGAACATAGTTCAGCTGCGTTTCCCATTTTACACTAGCCGCGACTAATAAAGTACATAAATATATGAACAAAATGTAGAAAAAACCAATCACACAAAATCTGGGCTTCGACTTGATTCAAGCCAACGGCCTGAACAGCATACCGAAAGAGAACAAGCGGTCTATCATCTGAGCTGGTTTAAAATCCACATGAAGCCAAGCTAGTTCACAATCAGGTTTCTTCTAAATTACCAGCTGTACCTAACAACTTATCAAGAATGCGACGGATGCAGTATGTCGTACAGCGACCATTCGGACGGACACTCTACGTTTGATTTTCTGCTTGTTAAGAACGTATTAGTATTAGTATCAATCGTAACCGATAACCATTCGTGTGGGAAGCTAAAACTCCTAGTTCGTCTAGGCTGAAGAATTATGATGGTCTTTTCGTACACATCCTCAAATGTCAATCTAGCCAAGAATAACAAACTGGTTTCAGTTTGCCTTTATATTTATGCACATTGGCTATCCGAATCTGCTGATCATTCTTGCTAAAAGTAGTGCAAGCTAATGAATTTAAGACGAAGAACATTAAATATATGTTTCTGTAAGTTTGGTATTCCTCACCTGGGGTATATGTTGCAACAAAGCCCATGTCCTGCAGTGAATCATCCGTGAGGAACATTACAGCCAGTTGGTGGTCAGTTGATGTATAGTTGACTTGCGTCGTCCCCGAAAGCATCCCAATGACATTCGATGCGCAAGTTGGACCATCGAAGACAAGTACCATATCGTAAGGGCGATCAGATAGTTGCGTGTTTTCAATCTATGAGGATATTGTTAACAAACGGTCTACGTATACTTAAGTCATTGGATGTGAGGAGATAAAATATCGGTGATCAAGCCTTCTGATTTATAGAAAACGCCGACAGAATCCAGCAACTAAACACAGTTCGCAAAGAACCTTGTTTCTATCCATTTATGCCAGAGTTCAGTCATGAGAAAATATGTACACAGGTTCAGCTGGAGGGCTGGTTCCACTCATGACCAAACGATTTATGGACATCGTTTATTATAGTAAAGAAAAAATCAAGAGGGAGCTTAAACTTATTAAGTTTACCATTCATCAAGCATTGTCGGAACATTCCCCACAGCTTTTGGCAGTCCCAGTTCTACAAACTACTTACGATACATCATTGAAATGTACCATTTTCACAGACCGTCTGATTTTATCCCGAATTAGCCCTACATAACGAAAAGAATTCATGAGAGAGAAAAATTTACTGCTTATCCCTTACAGTGCTTGGATTTCTGGGTGTTTGTATCTGTCAGTAAGATTGATTTCGAAAGCGACTGCGTTGCGGATGATTTGGGCTTCCGTTCGATTCGACAAGGCGATGGAAAAAGTGTACCTGAACGTAGCGAGTGCTTTACAACCTTCGTTTTGAAGCCCAAACATGAGCTCAGACCTTTTACATTTCGGATTAAAAATGTCCCACGAAATTCACTAAATGATTCAGAAGGCTGACTGCTTGCAGTGTGTCGGGGAAGAACCCAGTTCCCCGAAAATACAGTTTTATTTGACTTCGCAGTGCCCTAACTCACTACTGATTGTACTGACCTTCGTAGTCGGCACGGTCACATGCCACTTAACACGTAAGGTGTTTTCTCAACCTTTGTGCCAACTTCTGGCGCCCCCCTCATAGGCCGTATATCTTCAAGTTACAACACACGGCTAACCTGGATTTCTTACAGTTTCAATTATTTTACTGTAGGTAATCATTGCATCACTTTCAGAAGGTCTTTTCTGTTAGATTAGCATGCGACGGAAATATTATTTTACATTTGATATGTAATCTCTCCTAACCAGCAATTGCCGACTGACCGTAAGGAATAATGATAATTTCATCAGTTTACTTAACGGACTGTAAAGGATAGCTTTGGCTACAAGAATATCCCATCAACTCTAACTCAGAAGCGGTGAAGTCATAAAAGCACTTGTTTTTGTGTACGGCCCATTAATAGCTTTCCAGGTGAATGTAGTCATCATCACTTCAAAGAGTTTTGTTACTACTTGTGGCAAATCATTCCGCCCAAACGCTAGAACGTTATATGTGATATATTATTCACTAATTATCGTTTCTGCTACGTTGACTTACAGCGGATTCCACTGGGAACGAAAGCATATTCACGTATTCGTAAACGAGCAAAACAAAAGCGAACCGTATAAAAGAAAATCTTCGGAAAATATTTTTTTCGAAAATGTTTCAAATCATGACATTCTGAATTTGAAAGAACTTTCATCGCCACTAATGACTGAGCTAAGATTTTGAATAATACAGCCAACACAACGGTTGATTTCTTATAATTTTCATTAAAAACATTGTTTCAACGAAGTGAAACAGATGTAATTTGAAGAAAGTCAATTTTGCAAACGGCTGTTTTCGGTAACTCTCATCAGGCTATTAAAATTACACAGAGTAAGTGCGAGTTATATATGAAAATCAACGTGTCAAATGGACAATGGGCTCACCCTAGATCCGCTACTCGCAGATATAGTTATGGCCAAACTGGTGACCACTGAATTAAATCACATAATAACTAAGTGGAAGCTGTACAAGCGCTACGTGGGTGATATTTTTTGTCTTCTTCGAAACGATGATGATCCCCAGGTCATATTGGATGAGTTTAACAAAGCGCATCCATATATAATGTTCACTGTAGAGCTAGAACATCACAACAGCCTCTCATTCCTAGATGTCGCGTTGCTTCGTCGATCAGAGGGAACAATTCAAAGATCGATTCATAGGAAAGAGACGTTGACGTGTCAATATACACATTTTCACAGTTTTGGCCCGTCGAAGTACAAAAGAAATTTGGCACTTTGTCTGTTGAACAGAGCGCAAAAGATCTGTACACCGAACACTCTCCAGGAGGAAGTAAGACGTATTCTAGAAACTCTTATTGGAAATGGATACCCTGAGGAATTCATAGACAAAAATCTGCTTTCCCGGTACGAAAAATGAACTCGTCCAGACAGCGAAGAAAAAGCCGGTTTTTATCTGTTTCTCTTATAGAGGTGAGGTTAACGGTGAAACAAATAGTCGTAGACTTTCAAACGCGGTCGAGAGTGCCTACCCTGCAGCGAAACTTATAGTGTCGTTCGACACTTACCCGACACTGGTGCCGCGCCTTAAGGATGGTCTATCCAAGTTCTCTTTGCCTTTCTGTATCTAATCTCTCACCTGTTGTTGTCAAGCCGGTTACTTTGGGAGGACTAAAAGGCGGCTATCGGAGAGGGTCTGGATCGACAAAGCCCACATCCAATGCGATTGACTCCTATTTGCTTGACATTGGCCATCAAATAAATCCGGATGAAGCGTTCCCAGTTGTCTACATGGTTCGTCAATCCTGTTCAAGAGCTGTCAGAGTGCGATTGTTATCAACGACCGAGGTTATTGCTATCAGACTCCACAACCCCTGTCTATGTGCCAAAAAACAATTCGTACAAACCCTCCACCTCCCCTGGCCAATCGTTCCACATCTACTTGAAACCCTTGCAAGCATGAACCACTGGACACTGATGAATGCATGTCTCATGACGGGCACATGTAACACTCTAACACACTCACCAATACTCCCACCCTCCCCCAGTAGACCGTGATCTGCACCACTCCTATGACTTTTTGCTGACCTATTTGACACGTTATAATTTTCACATATAACTCGCACTTACCCTATGTAATTGTAATAGCCTGATGAGGATAACCGAAAACAGCTGTTTGCAGAATTGACTTCTTACGTATTCTACGGGAATCTCGAAAGGACTTAAAATTTGTAAAGTTAAATCAATGTTCCATCTACATTATATATTCTACGATACAAAATAGTATACACTTCGAGTGCTGTATGCAACACAACGATGCTACCAAACATATGTAGTTGGGTTTTAAATACCTTTGGTTAATAGCTTAGTCACGCAATCCAGTGTAGTCTGCGTCAGATATGTCGCCACCTAGCAGAGACAGCGACAGAAACAACATGCGTTTCGTCGATCTGGACATGGTGCCATCTGGCAAACATGTAAAACGGCGCTTACTGGCTAAAAACTACTAGTTCCCTGATTACTGACTGTGCAACGTATTCGTTGTTACATTGGAGTACAAAGCTCAGAAAGATAGCCTTTTAGTTACTTAGGGGTTAATGTTCGAGTTTACTTATCTTAATGCTTTAAAAGTTACATCCCAAGTGTTTTCAGGAATGACATCGATTTTGCGGTTTGGAATGTTCCTGCGGTTCACTTTTCTTGTTGAAATCATAAAAATTCTCTCCTGTGATTAAATTTGTGATCCACAATCAGTGGTCACTAAACAGTAAGATGCACAGCAAATTTATCAAAAATACTCGTCGCTGTGCTTCCGGGAGGGATAATAAACAGTCCTTATCAAGCACGCCATCACTGCACCTGCAAGTGGGAGAGATTGGTTGAAATTACCCCCTGATAATCAACTAATCTCACCGAATTCTGCCTAAATTTTCCTATCGTAGTTTACATCAAAAATTTCCAGAGAAACCGCCTCTGCAGATTATCTAAAAGTAATACGTGAATTAGATGAGCGCCGCTCAATAAAAACTAAACGAATTCAAATTTTATTGCTTCTGAATTCTGCAACAGCCATCGCAGATAATAGTTTGCCTAAAATAACCTCTAATTTACATATCGTTTTCAGCAGGTGGGAGGAGCATTTCAGTCTAAATTATCACATGCAGAAGTTTACATACAATCGCTTGTGATTAGTGCTCGCAAGGTGATGAGACACCGTAATTACTCTTTCGGTCTATCTCACCAAGTTTAAAGATGCTCATCGGTCGACTCACCGAAACCGAAGGAAACTCGAGGAATATTCGTTCTCCAGGGGCAACGGTAATTTGCCAATTACAAAAGCTGAATGCTGGATAGGTCTCCGTATACCATGAGTTGCCAAATTCCTCTCCAAACTCACCAACAAGTTCCCGGTTACAGTCTGATTTTTAAATGAAATGGATGAAATACCATGTCGTATGGTTGATAATGCCATTGTCAAACCTTAGTAGATTTTCAGCGTTAAAAACCAACTTATCAGAAACGAAGCAACATTAATGTTATTTTAACTTTCACCTGAAAGCTGAATGTGCTATTGAACATGTTTCTAAAATCGACTGTAACCTTGCAGCCCTAATAGCAAACAATCATTATGTGATAAAAAAAATATGTTCAGTTTTTTACAATTTTGCTTACATTTTATAATATAGTATGAGAGAATCTAAAGAATTTTCTAACTGGAATGAACAATTCAATTTACGTTGAAACAGGAAAATACTCTCACCCGGTGTTGTGTAAAACGAGTCATTAAATGCAGCAACTGAAACCGATTGAGATAAAATGAGAGATTTTTCTTGAAACAACACAAAGAATGAACAATCTGTTTGGTAGTGGATACATCTGGTAATTCGAAATAAATCGTCTTCAGTTATTTATTTACAGCGCATGATTATTTATCATGCTTTAAGTATTACTGTGCCAAAATTTTAACACATACCGTGCAATCTATTTTCGTCAGCCCACTACAGGTCACCTTTGTATCGAATTTCGAGGCCACAGTCGTGTGAAAATCTGACCCAACCCAATTCCCCCAAAACGTTTATCCCTGTATATTCTACCGCCCCTGTTTCTAGCCGTTAATTGGCCTTGACCTAGATGTTTTGTTCTATCGCGTCAATTGACATTTGTGCGAATAGGCACTTGTCGCTTTTTTGTACTTTGCTTGAGTGGTGCGTGCATCACATTTTGGAGCTCGGCTCGTTCCTGTCGTTTTTGAACCTGTTGACTGCTCGAAAGAACTCTGTTGGGTACGAATGTCATATTATGTGCTTATAGTTCATTTGTAGCCTATTTGGCATCAAATTGTAATTATCTCCTGGAAACGATCCGTCGATCGAAACTGTTGAGGTTGTCTATTTATTAACTTTGATCATTTGTTCAATAGTACCGTGGCTTTATGAACCAATCTTGTTTTGACCATTTGGGATCATTGGTTTATTGCTACGCGTTGCTCAACGTCTTCGTGGAAGAACGTACAACCTTCCTCGTTGATATTGAAGACACTCCAAGTTGATGAATGGTTAGTCAACTATTACGTATGTCAAGACTACAAGAGGCCGACAGTATAGTTTGATCCTCTCATGTGTCTATGGGCTAATTGTACTGCTTTTTACCAACATATTTACACTGTCCATCCGTACGACTGACCAATAGACAAACGTGTGTCAAGAAATCTGTGGAGAAATTTTCTTTAGGAAAATTTCCTTTTGTCATGGAGCGGCCAAAACCTGTTAACTCACAACTATGGAAGCTCAAGTCTCCATTAACGTCCTCAAATATATCAACCGAAAATGTAACGAAGTAATTACATAATTATTTAAAACTTTTCGTGTGCAAATTAGGCTCTTCTCCCGAACTTCTGGTTTATCTTCTCATCCAGCGAGTTACCCTCAGATGCCGTGAGGTCAACATTAACACAGTTAATACTGCTTTGTAAAAGTAAAACGTGGATAATACCTTAAAACACCAGAGCAGGCGACACGCGCTGTTATTCGAACCTTCGAGAACACATCGAAATAGTTTAATATTACACGATATAGTCGTAAGTGTTTGATAATAAATTTGTTCTAGTTCAACCTACACTGAGTTAAGACAGGAAGCAACTTATTGAACTGAGCAGTATCTGTGGTACCAACAAAACTTGACAAATTTGTTAAGATAGTATTCTTTACTGTGTTTTATAATCGTCGACGAGTCTGGTCCATACATCTAAAATTAACTTCTTCAGTTAGTTATATAAAGCTTTTAATCTTATTTAGTCCGAGGGCCCCACCGACTAAGGAGAAAGCCAGACACAATCCGCCAAGTTTTACGTAAGTTAGCAGTCTACTAATGTTGTCGAAATCCAGATTTTTCTAACCTTTAGACGTTTTCGTCATTCTATGACACGATTTACTAAAAATGCGAAGTGCGAAATTCCATTACTTTTTAGTGGGCACCAACCGAGTTCATTTGAGATAGTCCTGCGTTGACATCATTAAATGAATGCCGACAGAAACAAAATCATTAGATAATGCATTCCGAATGTGATATTTGGATGTTTTCGGAATCAGTCCGTAGCTCAGCTAGTAGAGTGAATATCACATCAGACATGCAGTTACCACTACTTGTTCCAATGATGCCGGAAAACGCATGTTTTACATGTTGTGAACATGTGACTTCGTAATACAAGTTCTTCTCATACCTGCTGAATAATGTCCAATCAGCGAAGCACCAGTTGCTACAATTATCAGCTGATTTCCAGTTGATTTAAGTGGAGGTATGGATTCAAAAATAGACTCTTTTCGGAACAAAATTGTTTCTCCCATACAGTTGTCCCCATCAAGTACGCGTAACCAAGTAAGAGGCGATTCCATCTGCAAAAAGAGAATCAGCAATTATGATGTGAGTATACTCAAAATCTAAATGTTTAAATAAATATGTACAGTGTTCGTTTTAATCTAACACTGGTGTCATTTCAAAGTCTGCTGACGGATATGCAAAAAAAAACAATGAAACTAAGACCGTATCATCTCTTCTGATGGAGTATGCAAGTACCCGGCCGCTTCGAACTGTTTTTTGTTATCCGAATTTATCTCACTGCGAAATATGATAAATAAGGTAGTTGAAGTTTAGTTAGTTAAATCCACTGGTACATCCGGTTATCTCTTATTCACATTGCACAACAATATACGGTAATAATTTTCGCAGCTATCTTGGAGCCCCCAGTGTCTAACTTCTACGTTTTAATAATGCCAGTATTTTTTGCTTTGTCTGCGTGAAATTTGCTCCCAATTTTACGGCAGATTACTGAAGGAAACTTCAGCTATCTCGCGTTCAATCACATACTGTTTGGCGCAGTATCAGAGGAAACCATTCAAGTAATAGTATAATCCGATAAATTCACCGTGTTTCACAAATGTTCTCTCGTTACCACTTGCTTCAGTTTACATAGTCAGTCTGCAGTTTTGTTTAGCCAGCGCCTAATATGGCCGTCGTTATGAAACCTGATTCATGTGTGTTTGACTTCTAAGAAAGGCTCCGAAGATTGACGCACAATCAAGGGAATTGCTCGTAACCATCTGGACCGGTACGCGCTGCACTTCACCCATCAGACTTTAAGATAATATCACAATACTTGGACACATATAAGAAATCTTATTTTGAAGTCATACTTTTGAATGCAACGTTTTACAGTCATACCTCGAAAAAACCCACCGTTTTCGTTGAGTTAATCAAAAATTTTTCCCGCCGTCAAAATAAAGACTGGTATGACAGGCACTAATTTGTTTTGTTGTAAACAGTAGTAAGGCTGTTTGTAAGGTTAGCATGTTACTTCCGTTATAACTTACGGATGTTTGATATCAATGGATACTTACAAATAACCCCTGTAACCAAATATTGGTACAGCCTCTGCTTAAAAGTCATAATCTGTTGATTATTCATATACAACCTTTGGTAGGTGAGCCAACAGCCTGTGTTGATCTGATATCCCTGCTGGATAATGTCGATGATTTCAAAAAGTGACTGACAATTTTAGTGTTCTATTTTTCAGAAACAACTTGCAAGCAGCATTAGGTAAACTTACAACTGCGAAGTGCATCTGTAAGTGTACGTGTGTATTCGGAGCACCTGTGATTATCCAAACGCAAGTTTCTAGTGCACCAAGGAGTTGAGAACTGAAATATCCATTTTCTGCGGTCAACTGACCTCCGCATGAAGCTGGAGTTAGAAACAAATAGATTAGAATGAAAACAAACTTGATGTTTTGCTTTCAGGATGTTTGACATGGAACAGTTGCAGAAGATTTATCAGATATTTCTTAAATAGGAACAGCTATGTGTATAACACACAGGAAGTTTATATTGTGTCGTTTAGAAAATTATCGTAAAATTTACAGCTGTGTTGTTACAGTCGTATAACGTAAGTTTAAGCTGCGTGACCACAGTAATGTGGTGATGAGGTGAACCCAACTGGAAGTTAAACAATGAAGGATTATTCAAAATTTATTGCTCTGATAACCTTGAATATCCTTGAAAATTTTGAGTATTTCCGTAGCAGCCGACTGAGCCATGAAACAATTATTGGAAGAATTTTTGTGGGTGTTTCTCACCACATAGATTATCATGTGAGTTTACCGTTTTACTGGCAAACGTCCGTTCTAATTTTGCGCTGTTCCCATTATTGAGAAGGCTGGCACCGAAGTTGTATGGTCGTCTATACTCTTTTGAAATCATTTCCAAATAGCTCCAACTGCTCTAAGATGTGAACATACAGTTAATGTTTGAAGTTCGACCGTTTTGCAAACCAAATTCAATTAACATCATAAAATTGATGTATGCATTCGAACGTTATCATCTTTTTCGGCTGATTGACAGAAAGCCAATCTCAGCACAATAGTACGAAAGTGTGAAAAACTGGAAAAAATATTTAAACAATGGAAACATCGTTGGTTAAAATTTGTAAGTCAGTCACAAGCCAACCATAGTTCGGTTGCAATTTTCACATTTACATGATTAAACTTAGTCGTTTTCTTTTAAGCTAAACCATAGAATGTTAATTCTCTTTAAGAACAATCCTCATCGCATGTCTTTGGGCTCGCTAAAGTGTTGATTCAAGTTCGTTTACTTTCTAAAAGAGCAAGCTCTTGACGGGTTGTCGTGGTTAGTCACTCAGCATCAACAACTTGAGAGTATTGGACAGGTGTGTTCAAACAAAGATCACAGGTTACAGCCGATCTACTTTTGCTTAATCAAAACAGAAAAGATATATTGCGAGATGTTAACGTTTCGATTTACTCGCATCAGCCACCAACATAAAACCATCAAATTTCATACAAACTGCGTATCAGAAACAACAGTTGAACGAACGAACCACATAGTTCTGACCTTTCACGCACTGATAGTATAATCAATTCCACGACAAGGAGATTGATTGCGTCAACGCCTTCTGTGTACACAAAACTGGCCGATGTTGTTTGGTTAGCACTGCCTCGCTAGTTGCTGACAGTATCGGGTTGTGATTATCTTACAATAGCTTAAACGATTTGACAGGGTCAACTAAGTGACCGGTTGCTAAGATGTGTTTGGCGATCGATGAGGCCGGGATCTTAGAACTAGTTACACACAGCAGGTGATTTTTCGAGATTGCAGTCGATAACCATTTAGAGATGTGCTCCGCCATACGCGATAGCCTTTAAATTACCATGTATTCTATATGCAAATTCCGCATATGGTCATATTTACACCCCTGTAAAATTACGCATCTCAGCTGAGTTGGACCCGTTTCAAGCCATATAATGTACAGAGAAAATGAGGTCCTTTTCGAACGTATGCAAACCGTGAGGGTACAAACAAGTAAACAGAAGATTATACCTGAACACAAAAACAACATGCACAAAACATACTGTAAATTGGTTCAACGTAGTCTTCATCTGAAATTTGAAAAATGTGCAAACATTGTTCGTGAATACCGCGAAATTGCCCGACAGATTGTCAGGTAGAATAACAGAAGCAAAAGAGAGCTTACCTGAACCGGATACTGTTAGAAAACAGATTGACAAACCAGAAAACTTCATGTAAGTGTTTAGATTCCGTAATGTTACAAACCACAGGATATGCTAACATTCTGAAATGCAACTCGCGTTATTCTGATTATGATCAATTAATCGTTTAAATAAAAACGGCTTATTTGTACACAGCAATTAAAATTGCACGATGCTGGTTCAGGATGATCTTGCTGTAGTTATCAAGAAAATACTTGAGTAATACATATTACAAAATATTCATATCTTCACCATTTGCGGAAAAATCCACGAGCACCATCAAGGTAAAACTGACGAGAAGGAAGCTCTACAGATTTTGCAAGCATGGTTTAGTAAAAGATTATTTCTGCGCATGAAACTGACAGAGAATATCGACGGACTGCTAGCGGCATGACGTTTCTTGCACAAACGACGCAACATGACCTTTGATCACAAATGTACACAACTAGTTGACTGCTGTGGTTTCACTTGGTCAGTACACTGCGTGAACGCTGATTTTATGTCCAGTTCGTAATTCCGAATATGTTCGAGAGGTAGTGGCAAAGAAGTAGCAGAACGAATAGGAACGAATGCCGTACAACACACAGCTACTGGTCTCTTTTCTTGTCTATGTTAGATGCAGTCTGCCTCAAAAAGTTTATCCATGAAATCAACTTGTGATGATGTTGTTCACCAATAATTACCTGCGGTAAACTGGGTCACGAAGCCACTCATTTCCACAGAATTATCGGAAATAAACATAGCGGCCATTTGATTAGTGCTTGACATGACGGATCTAGCCGAAAATCCGGAAACAACTGCGATCACTGAAGAGGCACATGATGGTCCGTCAAAGATAATGAGCTTGTCGTGCGGTGTCGATAGAGTCAAGGAAGGTTCGATCTGTAAAACGCAGACAAGATAGAATGGAGACTTTCGGCAATCATACAAATGTAATTATGTATGGAATACCATGCCAAAGTTTGCCGACAATTGTGATTACCATTGTTCGCAACGAATTGGATCTAGGTAATTTTTGTCCCATTAGTGAGCAACCAGCATGTGGAACTGACACTGTCTAAAATGTACGTGTTCAGCATTTAGAAACATACATCTTGTTAATAGTTGTTGTTACGGGAGTTGGATTTGATGCTTAAAAGTCCCGCTGAAACTGATGTTCTCAAATCCGTAGAAGATTTTGCTTCAAATTATGCCGATGATCCACTGTCGACTGACATACCACTAAACATAAAAAGTCATTGTGCTTCATCCGTCAGTGGAATCCTATAAACACAATGATCACAAAGCTATTTGTATCAGACCTTTGGCTGTCATAAAGTCTTACTCAAAAACGTATTTCATATGCACCTATGTATAGTAAAACCTACATTGCGACCTGAGTGTTGCTTGATGGTAGTTTTTCTCTCAATCTATAGAACAAACCTTGGACTTTGAGACCTCGAATGAACGATGATTCTGTACGTATTCAAATTGGACCGACGCACGAGAATTGAACGAATTCGTCACCCCAAAACGGTCCCTCTACTCCACGTGAAACAGATATACATCGCCTATTAGTTCGTACGGACAGTAATCACGTAAACGTTGAGGATGGTCCCCAGTGGATGTGCACCTAGAAGTCTACAAAATAACTCCTCGAAACCAAAATCACATACGCCTACTAACATAAAATCTCTCAAGAGGAGTAAAACCAACGCTGCTTCACACCTCTGAAGAGCTGAACCCTCTTGTTAAGTGGACCGAGTAGATTTCGGTCCGATTACTTTGGTACCCTATCTGAAATCTAGCTTCTACATGAGGAAGAGCTGGCAAATTAAACTGCTGACTATAACGCGGTTACAGTGACATAATGCAAAGCAATGATTTGGTTGGCATAGCTTTTCAAAAATTAAGACGGAAACATCTACATGAAAATCACCCTAACAGTTCACTTAAGCTATTAACAAAACAGTTAGTAGTCAAACACTGGTAGACGCTAACATTTCGTATTGGCTCGTCAGTACCAAGTAACCAGTAACACTGAAAAATCCCACTTTAACATCCACAATACTTGCGAGAAGGCATGAACAAATAAACGGAAAACAGAAACATTCAACCGTGTGATCTGAACGACACTCAATGCGGTCTAAGGTCATAGCATACGAAGGCTCACGAATGGTTGTTTGGTACACACAACACAGGTGTGAACTTCGGTAAACTTTAGGAAACGTGGGTTGTATCGACGCATCATGATGTTGAAGGCTGAGGTCAACTCCACTTTAGGCCAGCTGACAGGATCTGTCGTTCCAACGATGAAGCTGGGGACTATCCTTCTCTTTAACTGTATTGTCCGTCCGTGAGACCTGTTTGTGAAACCACCTACGTCTATGATTCCTTATTTTTGAGACCGATGATCTATCGGTTTCGCCTATGTAACTGGTGTGCAGTGTGATTTTGCGCCAATAGGTTGATCTGTTCTAAATGGAGGAACAAGTCATCCGTGTGCCTGGTTAAGGTCCCACAAATCAGCGGCATTTTAAATCCCTCTCAATGAATGACTAATTATTACAGCTGTTCGTAAGGTAGCGAGATTCCCTTCATAGAGTAACTCAGTGTACACTAATTTCATGAGGTCTCACGTTTCTTATTGATTTTGGGTTTTTATTCGCTCTGACACTGAATAAAGCTTCTCGGATGCTCATTACTCCACAGTCGTCCTGAGCGTTTCTAGTTCTTGCTGGACGCAGTTGGATGTTCGCATACGGCTTTCTGTAGTGAACAATGCTCTTACTACACCCAGCCCACACTTCGTAAGGTTGAAACTGCTAAACTACATACATTAATCAGATCACATTAGTTTCCTATAAATGTTGCACCCCACTGATCAGTTGGTACTTCGATTGTTGAGCATGTCCCTCTAAAGCAGACTTTATCATCCTCTGCTTCATATGTCACCGCGAGGTTGAGACGGACACCATTAAGCCGTGGATAAATTGTTCTATCAGCATTGGAAAAGACCAAAGTATAGTCTACATGGCGCTTGCGGTATAACGTTTGCGAAATGATATCAGTTAATTATCTTTCTAACACGATGTTAAAAACGTTAGTGTTGACTGGGCCTAACAGAGTACTCGTAGCTATTCCGTCAACTTGTATGGATGTGTATTGGAAATCAAAAACCATGTTCTCCGTACACAGCAAATAACAGTTCAGAGAATTTGTTGGAATGGGAAGCGGTACATTTTCGAAAACACAGCTCAGACGCAAAATCAATAACTTATGCTGAGAGAAAATAATGCAGTGTGTTGTTCAGATCACACGATTGGACATTTTGTTGTTCGCTTCTTTGTACATACTTCCCCCCGGGTGCTGTAGATGTTAGATCAATGGTCTTTCGTGTTATCGCGAATTTGGTACTAGCGAACCGGTATTTGTCCTCTAACTGTTTTGTTTAAGTTACTGAAGAGGTAAATGTTTTAAATTTTGATTAACAGTCGCGAGTTTCTTTAAGTGAAGTTTGACGCAGAATGAGCGGTTTACATTTTCCGTTAAATATTACGTGGATTTCTTCAGGGTGTTCATAAATTGGTATTCGATTATTTGCTTTTCTGTGGGTTATTTTTGCCACTATTTCACACGGTTAGAATTGCTTAAGAGCTGCTGTTGACAAAAAGTAACTGAAAACGTCGATACAGAAGGGCGGAAAGAAGACAGGTAATTCATATTATTATGCCCACAAATTGGTGCAACCGTTTGGCATTATGAACCGTTTTGCGACTAGTGAGTTGGCTCGTAAGACAAAATAAAATCGTCAAGTTTGGTGTTGTTTTCAATAAGCTTAGCGAACTGAAAGCTGTCATATATTGGTTGCTTTAATAAACCGTATTAGGCGTTTTCTAAAAGTACGATGGCTAATTGGTATGACTGTTTTTTCTGCACACGGAGTCGGAGCTAAAATGCCTTACCGTGAAACTTTGCAACTTTCGACAGATTGCTTAGATGTGTTGACTACAGTCCTTTCCCTCTGACAATGATCATACATTTTTATAGTATTTAACTGAACGTTACATAAGGTTTTATTACTCCATAGTTTAGTCATAAACCACTATCCAATAAAGTTGCGGAAAATTAGAACGCTTTGGATCGGCGCGGTCTCCTGTTACCACAGTTTAATTGTTTCTCCACCAGTCTCCTGAAGGAGATCATATTTTTACCAAAAAAGTGACCCGAATAGCTATATCGCAAAATCGTCTACCGTCTGATCATCAGTCATTGATCCGTAGGTTGTTCCAGTCAAAAATGTTTTGGCTCAAATCAAGTTTACAGAAATTTTAGACTTCGTGAAAACGCAAAAGTTCGTAAAAGAGTAGGCGGAAGGTAATTTGGTTTTTGCGTTGTTTTTAAAATTCTCCTTTTGTTTTTGACAAATTAACTAGGTCATGACAACCAAACCGGTTGACAACTAACGTGATGCTGATACTCTGCAAGATTTTAGTTCGTAAGACAGACATGACATGTTTCCTTCCAACCGTAGGTGACTAGCTTTACCGCCATGTATTGGCTGTGAATGTTGATGCATGTGTAGACCTGGTTCAGCCATTCAAGTTCTGGCGCAACCTCTCATTCTTCTGCCGAAACAGCATGATTCAAACGCTAGGGTTAATGCATATTGGTGTCTCCTACTCTTATGGACATGTCAAGAAGAGTAAAAATTGTGATGAATACACCTCACTCAAACATATTTTAGATGATGGTACCAGCGACAGTAAGTGACTGGTTATGCCTTCTATCGTTGTAATTTAATTCGCTTATCTTCATTTCACCAGTATGAGCAACCAGTTGAAAGTTCACCTTAGCAGTTAATTTATGGTAGTTGATGGCCACAGGCTGTCTAATGACAAACCCCCTGCTCCGAATCTTACGATGAAATAGACACTGGATACCAGGATATATCGGTCAAGATAAGTACAAGGCAAACTGCTGTAATTTTTAAAATACGACATGAATTTTTAGATATCTCGTATATAGGTATACAACACTATACAAAGACAAATATGTCGTAAGTAGTGATGTATTCTGTTTTTCCTGACACCACTTTAAAGAATGAGACTAGATCTGAAAAATGCTCCACATGCAGAGATTTCTATATCAACGCCCGCATGCTACACAACTCATGGCAGCTGATCCCAGTGCACTCCTCTGTGAACAGTTCTTTTGAGAACAGTGCGTCTTCATTGGAGGTGAACGGCCAGACAAATTTTATAATGCACAATTGACAACTTCGAGATATCTGGGTTTGGGTTGGATTCGAACTAGTGACAGGAACAACAAGCTGTAAACTTTCCACTTAGCGAACTACAAGGCCACGCGTGCATCACAGAGGTTTCACCTATTGATTGCTTTGCACAAATAACCTCCTGTGTTTTTACAAACTCCTGTAGCTGACTAGGTGGGTTAATTCTCGAGACAGAACTTCTCGAACAGTTCACAGCAGGGTGCTTGCGGCGTTTGGAAATCCAAGTGAGACCAGTTTCTCACAGTTAAGTCTCTTACAAACAGGTTGATTCACCTGGGATGATCACCAGACACAAGCGCTCGTGAGTGGCTTTTAGATTTTTAAACTTGTTGCTGTGCTATTCATTAAAGCTCTATCGATTTCAAAACCCGAAATGGGGTATTAAGTGAAAGAACCTCTAACGTCTTACTCACACTCTTAGTAGCAAAGCCTCTTATTCAATTTGCCCAGCGCTTCCGACTGAAAATTTCCTGCCTTAGACTGACAACATTAATTGACTGACTCTGTTTTCACAGTCCATGAGACCACACAATAGACATCTAATGTGTCTACTTCGCAGAATCAGTATATTACTAGATACCTTGCTACTGAAATAAAGTAGCTAAAACCAAGTGCTTTTAACTTGACACGAAGTTATAAGCCGTCATGCCAGAATGAAAAAGGTGTAAGATCAACTCCTGAATACTTCAGTCTATTCATCATTCAGAAATAACTCACGGAAACTGCTGTGAAATCCAGTTTGATACGGTATTCCGGGTTTACATCCATTCGCCAATTGCAGAAACTGTATGCTGGATACGATTGTAGCTGTGGTCCAATTTCCAACGAAGCGCTCGTTACAATCTGTTGAATAAATATAAGAAGGGTACACTTAAAAACCTCTTTCATTTCTGACCAACAAAGTTAATCATGTGTAGTCAATTTTACACCGAATGATTATTTTCAAGTTGAACATCACCTACAATTGATCGCAGCTTTCACGTTTCCATAGAAATTCCAGACAATCTGTTCCGAACTACAAAAGCACTAGACTCGCGTTTCGCTCTCATTAGAGCAGCTCGTCAGTAGTGCATATCACCGCCATTGTCGGGACTAGAACTCCGCCCACGCTGCTATTGAGGCAACCGTGTTTACCACTGCGCCATTGACCTCACGTTAGGCACGACCGAATTATCATATGTGAACACAACCACTTTTGCTTGCGAGTAATAATCAGGTTGTCCGATCATCTCGATAGGAGACACAGTTACTGTCTGTTAACTCCAATCGATTGGGCAACTTGACCATTACTCGCAAGCAAAAGTGTTTGAGCGTTCACATATGATAATTCGGTCGTGCCTAATGTGAGGTCAGTGTCATAACGCAGTGGTAAACACATTTGCCTCATTAAAGCGTGAACGCAGTTCTAACCTCGGCAGTGGCAAGGATATGCACTGCTGACGAGCTCTAATGTGAGCGGAACTCGAATCTAGTGCTTCTTTCCGAAAGGGATCAACTGGAATGTCTATGGGAATGCGACAGCTGTGATCAATTGTGGGTGATGTTCAATTTGTAATTAACCAACTCCCCGACTGCTCATCAGTAGTCCGAATGATTATGTTTATGAAAATATAAGATAGTTGCCAAAATTTTGCGTATGGTCATTTTTTAAATGTTTGTCTAATTTATAGTCCTGGAAATCCCAAACTATTCTTAAAAATGATGTGGCGAATATGTAATTGTTTATTCGCCCTTAAGGATATGCAGAGTTTATGAAGTAAAGCTGTCTTAGCTTTGACATACTTTCATCTGACCCGCAACTGCTATTAGCAAAAGTAGACTGAAAATCACAGTCTCGTTATGAAAGATTTAGATCGGTTTGCATCCTCAGATGGAAAGCAAAGATAGACAGTCATTGAATCTCTTGCATATAGAGCCAGCTACTACCGGTCAGTAGGGCTTCATTAGATCAACGAACCTGTGAGCCAGAAGCATTCACTGATAACAAAAGTGTTGCAATTCTTGAATTGTGATATGTGGCCAATACGTTTTGAAGAACACCAATCACAAATGTCGTTGAAGCAAAATTAAGAACAGTGGTTTTATGTAATATTTTTGATATACTGGGCCAACTGTGTTTATTAATTCTTTCAAGACGGCAGGAAGTTATACATTGGGGGATGCAAGCACTTCGTTTCTTCTCATCAGTCGATTACATAAAACAATCTCGGAAAACTTTGTCTATCATGTTGTCTACCAGTTCACTTGCCGTTGCGGTGACTCAGAGGTTGACAGGACGGACTGAAGATTAAAACAAATCAAAGTGGAGCACATCCCCAAGTGGCTGGTACAAACAGTGACTCAATGCGAGTCAGTATACCAACACCCGAACAGAATTCGGTCGCGAAACACTTAAGCGCAACAGGTCATGTGGTTGATCCCTCACTTCGTTCATGTTCCTATTGCGCAACCGCAGCCCTAGGCTGTTGGCGTTCTCCGAGGCACCTTTGACCAAGTGACAAGCACCGGCCCGCAGTTGGCACAAGGTGTTGACGCAATCAATTTAGTTACCATGGCAGCGAACCCTGATTACGTCCATGTGATGTTAGTTCATTTCATTGTTTTCTCGCTACGAGCGTAACCTGTATCACCGAATGTTCCATGTAATCGATTGATGAGAATAAAAGAAATGCTTGCAACTCGCAATGTATGTCTTCTTGCCATCTTCAAGAACTGGATAAAGAGAACTCAATGTTTCAAATATTATTTCTATATTTGTTGGCTTGTTTCTTTCGTTTTTATTGAACATTCCATATTCTGAGGGTGAGTTTATTGAGCAACGGATTACATGCAAGGATGGGCAGTTATAAAGTTTTCAATACATCGATTATATTCATCAATAAACAGTGCGAAGGGATGTGTCATATGCTGAAAACACTCCTGTTGTAAGTATATGCATATGTATGGACACGTGTACTTGATCTTCTGTCAAACAGCCAAATAGTCATAGTTTTCACATCCAGTAGGTAATTTTTAATTGTATACTTGACTACTTTAATCATTTTACTAGGCACTATTTACACGACGTGTGCACATAGGAGTTAACTGATACAAACGGAATGCCAAAACCTTATCTGTGTATTGCTCATATCTAGTGTCAGTATAGTTGGTCAACCAAAGTCAAGAGTTTCTGAACTTTCCATGACCATAGACAAATGAATTATTTGAGATAAATTCGCGTGGAACTAACCTGTCCAGGTTTCCGTAGTTTCTGGGACTGTCGTGACTGGAATCGTAGAAACATGGATTAAAATTTTATAAAACAGATGGTGACTACTAATTAGTAAGCTGATTGACTGAAGTGAACTTTCTTGTATCCCAGTGAGTATCTGCTGTTCGGGGCACACATTAACTAAAGTTCACCTCACTAAAATCGCATCGCTGTTGTAATCAGTTGCAAAGTTATGATCCGTTACTCACGGACTTAAGCAGGCTAGAGTAAATGCCGGCAACATCTTATAAAAAACGATTTTCCGTTCCATCTACGATACGTTCTGCCTATGTCATAGATAAGTTTCGCCAAATTAGCATTCACTGTAACTGAACCATGCACGACAAGCTAGTTTAATTTACTAGGTGACACGTAGTGTATAGTTCCAATAACGCTGTTAGTTCGAGCGAACGGGTTAATAAGACCATCTCCTACGCCGGGAAAACCGTGGGAAAAGTTAGTGGACAAATCCTGCTTGGGCAGTCCATCGACTGGATCATTTGATGGATTCCATATGACACAGCTGGTTGGGCAGGCAACTTGGTCCAAATGTGACATTTCTATGCTTCTTGTGTGGCTTCGTAGCTCAGGTGGTAGAGCATTTGCAGCGTTTCGGCATGTTTTTTGTCGCTGGTTCGAATCCAGCTCAACTCCAGATTTTTCACAATTGGGTTTCTTCAAAATTATTGCGTTTTATACATCTTCCTGAAGGGCTTAAATCGGTCTTTGTAGTGAGTGCTCATCTGTGGGTATGCCTTGAAACATGACATACATAATGTTTGGTCAAGCCAACGTTGTACTGCAAAACTGCTGTTTGCCTTGGAGCTATAATCAATGTCGCCGATTCGGTCGTTAATTAGTATGATGCATATCGCTTCAGTATGGGTTTTGAGAGCCTGATCGGCTAACTGTGTGCAGATTTACAAACACATCTAGGGTAACAATGTCGACTACGATGTATTCTCCCAAACACATTTTCAGAAATGAAGTACTTTTCACATTTAGCGTTGTACGAAGAACTATTGCTTGGCGAGAAAAAGATGGAAACACTTAATAATCTACTATGTTTAGTGATTCACAAAGAAACGGTCGATACTTGCAATTAGAAGATCCACGTAGTAATACTGTGAAAAACAAATTTAAAAAAACACAACAAACAAGCAAAATGCCGCTTATCCTTGTCTATAACCTTCTTGAAACTGTCACTTACATGTTGAGTATGTCATATTGAGCTGAGCACCGTTAATGATGATAAAAACTGTACGCTGAAATGATTTAACCCATGTTTCCGTTTCTGTTGATGGACCTTTAGCGAACAGAACCGTCTTGCCATGACAGTCCTCACCTTCGAGAACCCGATACCAATCTACGCTGCGGAGTGGCTGAAATTGAACGACATGTCCCGTGAAGGTTCAGTTCTTCACTAAGTTCACGGTTGTAAAACAAACATCAATGAGGAACTCGACTCTCAATAAAATGCAACAAACTAAAACAGTGTGAATATAAGCGTTAACCCTGTGTCAGAAAGCCACTTTTGTTTTAAATCTTATTTCACCTCCCTATTCATTTCAGTGTGATTAGAACTTTTGCCTTCATCTAAACTTCCAACAAGCTGGAATTCAATAAAAGCTAGAAACAAGAGTTTTGCGCGCGTTACAGTTTATCCATAGTGCACATTATTTACGATGAACCAAATTCACGCTCGGACTGCGTATTCTTATGACAACCGTATCGGCCACTTTGTCATGGATCTGACATTGGGCACAGTCTAATTACACCTTCCGAACAATCAATCAGTCTTACCTGAGAATAGTGTCCAAATCGCTTTCTGTAAAGGTTGTGATTTACACGTCTGCACCAGGCTGTAACCTTCACAGAATAATTTCGTTTATCACTCTGGTTTGACGACAGTGATTTTTGGATGGTTACTCGTCCTGTTAACAATTTTCACTGATTTCTCGAACAGAACACTCACCGCATGAAACGTCACACTTTCAACGTTCAAGACAAAAGAGATCCATTGATTAAATTGTACACTTAGTCGATCCAAACGGTACCGAAGTTCAACCAGAGAGAATGGTGATTAGGAAGAGGAGAATGATGGCAGGCTCAGAAACAGACTAATTTGAAGGTTTGATTAGTGTTTTGAAACTTTGGAGTTGACGGATCCGCTCCTTATCCGACCCTTTACAAGTTTGATGTCTGTCAGTTTTTGTCTCTCAGTTAGATTACTTCTCAAGGAGCAGTTATGTGAGATCAAACTTGAGTAATGATTAAATGTATGCCACATAATTCGTACGAATTTGTTATTCAATAGTACCAACTAATCTAAATTGTGACCCAGTTTAACATCACCTGTTTAGTACAAGTAAAGTTTTGGAAAGATTTGTGGATATTCGTTGGTGTAATGACAATTTCTATAGTGCACAATTGCATTTCGATATGCTCATCGTTAAGTGTGCTCCAACTCGCCAAAACAATTCGGGAACATCAATCGGCTAAATAAGCGATGAGTACATACATGTATCCGTACATATATATATATATATATATGCGATAAGAACGTCTATCACCAAAAGCGAACGTAATTCATACAAGTTGACCAAAGTGATCTATGGGGTCGTGCATTCATCCCACCTAAAAGAGAACTGAACTGATAAAGAAGTTTCCCGGAGGCCACAGGAGCTAATGTTAAGTACGGAAGAATCTTGACTGACAATGCGATAACCGAACTGCGATAACACAACAATAGTATAGAATAGAGATAGATACGCAGTCCTTTAGGTAGAATGTACATATTCCTTACAACGACGTGCTCAAATGCAAAACCAGGTTTTATGCATTTGTTATTCAACGGATGCATAAAAGAATTGAGCAAAGGGTGAAGCACATGAAGGAAAACAATAAAAATGAGGTTCGGCGATGGCAATACTTCTTTAGTCGTGACGCAATAGGTAGCAACCTATCACAGACTGTATTATAAACCTGCGATTCTTTACTGCTGAGGATATGATAGTAATCGTTAAGAAGACAGGTGCGATACACTGGATGCCATATCTTTCAAAGATGGCCAAAATATCGTTGCGTTCTTCAAACTCAATTGAAACTGAGTCAGTTGTCTCAATGTCTTACGTAGTGATGAGCACATCGGTTGTTGGCTTGAAGCTCGAACCTTAAAAGTGGACATGAGTTCAAGTGATGCCTATATAAACGTACAGTTGACATATTACTGTACCAAACAAGTTCCTATTTGTTAGATTTCCAAAATATCGGAACGCATCTTCTCAACGGATGACAACCTCTACCCAACTTAACCGTTTTTCAAGCTGCTTTGTAACGGAATGATGTGTGGGTGGGCACTGGAGTGAGACGATGCACTTCATCTTTTGTTAATTGCAAGGGTGGCGTCTGGTTTGAATTCTTTTGTCTTCATATATCATAGTACCTTTACGTATAACAGAAACAATACTACAAAGATCAGGAAGTAAGTGTACGTAGTTTATAACGTTCGTAATAAGTTTCAACTTAGCTAAATGCAAACAGTATTAGAGACATCTCTTCATGGACTCGTTTGATAGTCAAACCACATTGATGGCGGGACGCAGTTAAACGTTCACATCGTAATAATGGAACAGATATCAGATCGCCAGTTTGTAGTAGAGGATTTTGCTTAACGGAAGTTGAACATCGTTCATAATTGCCCGAAATTTTCATACTCCCACAGACTTTTCAGCCACCTTCTTTTAAAAGAATTCGTTTTATTTCACTTATACTCCCATTAGAGCTCGTCATCAGTACACTATCTCTGTTATTCATCGGTAACCAGAATTTCGTTGGAATACTTTAAGAATTTCTGTTATATCAACCTGGAGAAAAATCCCAGTGGTGGGGTCACTAACTAAAGTTAACAAGACGGTTGTTTTGTCCTCTTACGAAGCAGTTGAACAAGAATGACCTTGCACACAGGCGATCGTGGCTGAATAGTTTCACAGGATGTCAGTCATACTTCAAGTGAAACTACTGGCGCACTTGTCAACACGGTTGCTTCATGAAACTGCGACCTGAGATCTAGTTCCAGTCGTGACCAGGGAAGCATTTCCGATGTGCTATAATAAGAGCAAAACTTTGACATAATATGCCTTTTGAATGGATTGGCTTGATATTCTGTTGGACTACAACGGTCGACATCAAATTTTTGTGGAGTTCAAGTCACAAACGATCAGGCTGTTTATAGTAATGTTTGACGAATGGACAAAAATTTGTTGTCACGATCTCATTCGCATTTAACGAGCAAACGGTGAGAGGAGAAAATGTACTTCTCCCCTACAACTACTTCTGAATGGTCACCAAAGTCATAGTCGATTATCCTTTCTCCTACTGACATTGATCCTCCGGAATCATTGTTTGCAAAATAAAAGAAATAAGTATCAGGGAGGATTACTTAGTAATTATGACACATCATGATGTTGAGGTCACTTCTCGTTGGAACATCTATACATGCTCTGACGGCATTGCAGGCGATAAAATCATTGATACCAGCTGGGCTTAAGGTGACTAGTAATTAGCAAAGCAAACAAAATGAGTCGACGACTTCCTCCCTACAAATTAAGCAGAACTCACAATTTATCGAAATATTCACACTCAGCCAGCTCCTTTCGATACTAGATGGATATTTGCCTCTAAGTACTGCATATAATCGTCACGGACGAGATATGGGCTATGTCGATGTTGGTCTTGTTGGCCAGTGAGCCATTGGCCGAACGCCAGTTGGTACTGACTAATCGTGTCTAAACGTGTAAATAAATTGGTATGATTATTCGACTTGTTCAGGCTTTGTCTCAGGGCTTAGTACATTCGCAACTATTTCGGACAATTGATTATTTAATAAAGTCAGTGTTTCGAAACGCGTAACGTTTATTCATCATCTTACACTGTAGTAATCAAATCCCAAGTATAGCCCGTCACCCGATGACACTTGTATGCGCCAAATGCATAACTGGAACGGTTGGATCCATGACGAATCAATTGATCCAGAAGGTTCCGATAAATCTCCACCGCATGGTTCTAAAAATCAGTTAAAGGCAAGAGGGTTCATTTAGAGTGCATCCATCAGAAAAAACATCCGTATCATTTTTAATTCATGAATTGCACATCAGTTTCTAGGAAGTAACGTTGTATCAGCAACAAAATGTTTCAAAATATGCCATACATGCGCAGCGGAATCATTTAGATTTTGTCTGCCTGAGCATCTTTTAAAACTTTCCAGACCTAGTCTGCGTGTTGTTGTAAGTCATGGACAACGGATTAGCAAGTAGTTGATCTATAGATTGTCTTCACCTGGTTAGTGTAGATGGACACAGTCTGCCTCGCGTTGCCATCTTGCATTGTCTACAGCCACTCTGGATCTAAACAGTGTTCGTAATGTTTCTTGGCGCCCCTCCTCTAATCAGCATTCCAAGACCGGTTTTGTTCTTGTTTGAAATTTTCGAGTAAAGCTGATCTGAATGCCTGTTCGAACAGAGTACGCTTCGCTTTACGAATCAACCCGCTTATCCGTTCGGCCACCAGTTTCCTGAGTACTACTTGTGAGGAGGGACGTCGTATGTAGTTGAGTTGTAGCCTGTGGACTGTCGGTGTGAGGATGGGCATCGAGAATCATTGAGATGATTTATATTTAATTATGAACACTTGTTGACCTATAGCGATTGGTTTGTTTCCAGTTGAGACAACTTGAGAAGTTGACTAATTCTAACGATTTTCTTGATAGGAAGCTGTGTTTCGATAGGGGTCAGTGAAAGCCTACTCCATATTTACTAGCATTCTAAGTCCCAACCCGGCTAACAAGGAATGGGCCACACGGGGACTGGCAATTACAGACGATAGATCTCAGAAAAGGCACTGTTATGAGGCATTTGGCGGTTAACGCTAAGTGAATTGAAATGTTATTCGTCAAAGATCTTTGACACATTTCTCGGAAACGTTGCGACACCCATACATGGAAGGCCGGATATATCGATTGCCCAGGCCAGAATGTTGAACTCGACGTAAAGTTTTGTGCAGCGAACACTAGACACAGTTTGTTGTTATTACTTATGATCATTCTAGTTGCTTATATTGAGGGATTTCAGAAGAAAGTGAGGCCACGGTTGTACCGTTTTATTTCAGAATGATAACAATCTGACCGTCAGTTTGCAGAGCATAGCTATCACTGCTGTAACAGTACAGACGTTTGAGTCCCCACTATATTATGGATCGGCGGTCAACGATTCTCAATATGTTAGGCTGAATAATTGAATGGATAAAGTAATTTTGGATAAACGCAGAGAAATAATTCAAAACAGAGTTCCCTTAATCCATTTGGTCAAAATTGAAAGAAAACATATATCGCGAGATTTTAACATTTCGATTTACTCGCATCAGTCACCAACGTAAAACCAGCATATTTTGTACAAACTGCGAATAGCTACAACAGTTGAACGAACCAACCACATAGTTGTGACCTTTTACACGTTAATAGTGTAATCAATTCCACGGCAAGGAAATTGATTGCGTCGGTGCCTAATTATCTCGTATACCTCATTCTAACTAATGTGACACTGTAACCGAAGTGTCGACTTACTGTCTTGTATTATCCAGTCAACATCATCCTTTCAGTGGTTGAATTCCAGGGATGGGTCCAAGTTCAGAAGATTGGTTCTGATCATAAGTGTCACCAGCAATTTACTCAGTCTGAATGAGTTCGACAACAGTTGCTTTAAGAAGTTCCTCAATCTCATAGCACTTTACTGAAAACTCTGTAAGTAAGTTGGAAGAAATAATGACCGCCAAGCAGTGATGACCTTCAATCAATTAGACATACCTTTGGGGTAGGAATCTTACATGCGTTCAGTGCAAACGTTCAACCACACGGCAGTCAAAACCTTGCGAATCCTTTTGGAAGCACCCCGGCATGATCGACTTCACAAGACGTTTTATACTTACAAAAGTCGTTTGTAGTTTGTAACAGAACTTGTCTTTTGTATCGCATGGTGTTTTTGTTTCGCATTTCGGAATAAACACATCAGGTTTTTACTAATCAGGCCAGAATAACAGCGTATGATGACGACCTACAATTGCCGGTGTAGCCTCCCATCGATTGTTGGTTGTATGTACGCCTCAGGATAACTTAAGTGGTCGTTAACCTCAGTTTTGTCGGGACTTAAAAAACTCGGTTGTAGGTTACAGTGTAGTTTATGTAATCATAAAATACATCACATCTACGGGTTTTTATTCGTAGGTATGTGTTAATGACTAGTAGTTTTATTTATCTTACTTAGTTTTTCAGAGACTGATTTATCAATTTTGCTTCCCACAGAACAACCACGGAAAAAATCCCACTTCATTTTTTACATAATTAATCTCGTCACAGTTTCCTTTCCAAATCCTGGTGGCCACAATAAGGTTTCTTTGTAACACTTGACAGAAAACACATTCATAAGCAAGTCTATCATCAGTTTAGCACTCCCGCTCACAGACAGAAGTTAACGAGACGTATCTGCCCCGACCAGTTTATTTTCATTTACCACATTGTCCGATGAGATGCGTAATCGCATTGTCCTGTTTAGTGGTCTATGACCAGTGGTGTTTTGTATACCAGTAGAGCAAACCACACAAGATGTAGGCTACAACCACTCTACATAAATCGAAATCCACTTTCGGCTTGGCTGGTTTTTGAAAACTTGAATGCATACCACGAACACCGGTAAAGACTATGCAGTATCGTGTAAGATCAAATCTTGCAGAAAGATTAATTTTATCAAGGCAATTGGAACTTTAAAAGCCGCTCTCTTTACTGGACATTATATGAACTTCATACCTATGAAACAACGCTAATCAATATCTTCAGTAATAATAACTTGTTTACCGACCTGAGTAGCCAGTTAGTTCCGCATTGTTTTACGAATATTCTTCTGATCGAATACAGAAGGCATGTCTTTCATCACTCTAGTTCTCTGTGGTTAGGCCTTACGTTGTTCTGGTCACATTTTACGTTTGGTTCAAATTGTTTGCGCGTACAGCACTAGATTATGTAAACTACCACATGTTTCACTAGTACCCAATAGTCCAAAGCAAAAATATCCACCTGGGTAAAGTTTCCCGACTTTGATTCAAATGAGGTAACATAAAAAACCACTTACCTGTAGATAACCCACTGCCTCCAAGCTGAATCAAAGAGAAACTAGTGGGACTTTACTGTTCCCTTCCTAGAGGCTTTCACTCAACGACCCACCGTGTTTTCAACATCAATGAGATGACTATAGATAACATAAACAGTCAGCCTCCGGATGTACTACCTATGTCCATGAAGTTTAAAGATATGTTAAGAATAAATCGCGTGGCAAATTTACTAATCTTGAAGAAGTCCAAATGTAACAAATCTGTGTTTTGAACGATAACCTTGGACACTAGAATGCATACAATACTGTCATTCCTCGTCATTAACTAATCGGATTGGTCAAACACTTTGTTCAAACTATTTTCAACAGCGTTCGAACAAACCGGTAAAAACTACCACTTTAACCGTATGACTGACAAGTTTTTAGAAAGTTCATCATGTTAAGACTGAGTAATGTCCAACTGCAAGGGGGTATGAAAAGAAAAACGGCGTAGTGTGAAATTACGAACTATTTTCTAGGGATACCACATCAATGGACTTACGTTCCATCACTGTGTTGTTGCCTGTATCAACAAAGAAATACTTAACAGCAAGTTGGAAGAGATTTATTGGTTGAGAAATGTCCGTAAGACTGAAGCAGGTTAGGATAAACGGGAAGAGAACCACATACCTGGAGTGTCCACTGCAGTGAAATAAAGTATATCAAAATTTCGAGTAATTTCAATTTGTTTGCAAAATCGTAAATATAACTTATTTCGTCTGACACACTGAAACCTTACCTGAAGTAAAAGAAACTTGTGCCCCTTGACCTTCGAGTGAATCGTCGGAGATGAACATTACGGATACCACGTTTGTGCTGGATTGTATTGTATCCAATCTGCTGTTATCAATAAGTCCAATAATTGCAGACAAACAAGTGGGCCCGTCAAAGACAATCATGTAATCGTACAGTCTTCCGGTGTGACCATAGTTTCCCTTTTGTTCCAACTACAATGATAGAGAGCGTTTTGCCGTCTCACATCCAAATGTTGTAAAATGTGGTTCAATAGAACAATATCGGGCATACTAAATCACAACCATTCCTGAAACATCTACGAGAATGTGTCTGTTAAGGACTACACAATATAAGCCGCGCTCCTGAAATTTCGTAATTCCTACCGACGGACATCATGAAATGGAGCAAAGTTTATATAGGAAGCACTGCCCGTTTTAGAAATGTGAAAAATTGAGTCCCTTTTAGCCATTTTAACAGAATAGACAGAAAACACAAATTACGATATAAATTCATTTCGTACGCCCTCATCAGTCTTAAACGTATGACTGGCATGAAAGCGAAACCAACAATACTTGGTTGAATGTCAAGTTAGTTGATCCGCAGTACAACTTCTAACGATCTCCAATAAAACAAAAGTGCTGTCTAACTGGTGAACACCGGAAAGCTCTTCAACCACCGAAGAAAAATGAGAATATTATGTTTCTAAAGCCAGATAAAAAGGCCATTATTATGGTGATGACCAGCCAAGGAAGATGTGAACGAAGTGGAAGAAATTCTCACGTATTCTAGCAAATCCAGGCCTGCAAACAAACCTGACAATGTTCTGTCAGACAGAAACAGATAGCCCGTGAGTTTGCAGATACATTTTGCATGGTTTCATCAATGAATGACAATATCGCATGCTAAAACCTGTAGATGACAAAACTCACCAACTGTATGGTTTGATTAACACCCACAAAATCGAGAATTTGCATGCGATTCATCTTGGCAAAGAACGGTTATCTTTACTATGAGCTAGCAAAATAACTGGTTGACATTTTAATGTCTCCTCGATAAAAACTGTCTGCGCACAGTGAAAGACACTTTTGAGTTGATATCATATGCTGAAACCATGAATATTGTCGGAGACATGATGTGTTCCATTGAAGTTAGTTCTTTATTTGCAAACGTCAGATTTCGTACATGACACCATCTCATCCAACCACATTTGTCTCCCAGTCCCCGCTGACTGTTTGAAGCGGTTACTTTTACTATGCACGGAAGATATGAGATTCTATTTTTTGGGTAAGAGCTTTCAACGGATAGGTGGCGTAACCATAGGAAGTCTACTCGGTCTTGTTTTAGCTGGTGTGTTCACGGCCAAAATTGAACAGGCACTACTTCCAGTTGTAGACTGGCTGAAACACTACAAACGATATATCGACGACATTTACTTGATTGAACAAGACAAGAAACATGTGGAAAGAACATTTCAAGCTGTCATCTCAGTCCACTCAAATATCTCAGTCACAGTTGATTGCGGAGGTGAGAATAGTATGCCCTTTTGGATATCTTGGTTTGACGCCGTTCAGACGGATCTATCGAACTTTCAGTGTACCGTAAGCCAAAAAGGACGGGGCAAAAAGTGAACTTCAAGAGGTTGCTCCTGTTGCACAAAAAAAGTCACTAAAATATGTGATGTTTTACAGAGCGTCACCAATATGCTCCCAGGATAGCTTGTAAGCCGAACAAACAATGTTGTATTGAACGTTGCGTGATAGCAATTTCCCAGAACGTTTCATTCGGAAAATGAGCGAATTTACTGTTGCGAAAAATGCAGCTGTGGAAGTCTCTAAAACAGCTGTCTGCATCGAATTCCCATTTAAAGGTGATATCCTGATGAACATCTTTGGGAAGATGATCACTGCCGAGTTAAAACGTGCATAATGCAGCAAAGCTTGTCTTGCTCTCAAAAATGACAAGGTTGTCTCTACCCCGGTAAAAAAGCAAATCCCGATGTTTTCTACCAGCCATTGTATCTGTCAATTTCCTGCGGTTACATAAACATATATATTGGCAGAACAGAAAGAATATTTAAAACCGAGGCCAAGGAGCACATCCCAAATTGATCGACCAACCCACCAATGAGTTACACTCAGCGAAGACGAAACGTCTTTAGATCCAGTGCATGGCACTTATCGACTGCAGGTAGCACTGTGAATATGGCGTCTTCATTTAAGGTCTTGAGGGACAATCACAGCTCACAAATTTTCAAGTATATCGAA
The DNA here is from genome assembly GCA_013368495.1 of Paragonimus heterotremus. NCBI lineage: Eukaryota > Metazoa > Platyhelminthes > Trematoda > Plagiorchiida > Troglotrematidae > Paragonimus > Paragonimus heterotremus. Next base: position 241,018 of record LUCH01000178.1, read on the forward strand.
GCATTGGGGATCAGCCGTCCACAACCTCTCCTATGCGCACAAAAACAACTGACTGTCAACCTTTGTTTACCGTGGATTTACCCATGAGTACCTAGTACGATCCAGCCCGATTTTTACTTGTAATCGTTTCATGTAAGTCTTGTTGGTTTTGTTTTCATGTCAGTCACACAGTTACAACTGACAAGATCGTACGAAATGAATTTATATCGTAATTTGTATATTCTGTCTAATGTATTCAAACTTTATATAGTCTCATCATTGCCTCCTACATTAGTGCAGAGATAAATCACCATTACTCCTTTCTAATTCATGTGATGTTTCTCTGTCAGAATGTTATGTCAATCCATCAGTAATATTTAAAATTATATTCCTTGTAATATACTATGCCAAAGGATAAACTTCTATAAACCATTACGCAACCATCTGTCAGCATAATTTCCGCCAATGTTAAATTGTGTCCGAACCAAATTATAAATCCGGAATCGGGTTGTTGAGTGATATGCCAAAATAGTTTCCGGAATGTTTCCCAAGTGCATTTGATTTTGATTCTGGGAAAGAGAGTTTATGGTCCATTTAATATTTTGTCGTTTTCTCCGCACTACTAGTGTACATCACGTGAATAAAAACTGAGTAGTAAATATTACTATGTAATCTGGAGTCGTTCACGTTACGCTCGCGGTGTAACATTCATGGAGTAATGTTGCCAACGGTAATACTTACACACACCTAGTTCGAATATTCTTAAGTAACACTAACCGTCCCATTAGCACACTGCATTAACACTTACTGATAAGTACACGCCTTCAAAGTTTTATCTCTTAACTAGTTAGATATTTATCGTTGCTTTTTCCCTCTAAGTCAATCACATTCGAGTATTCTACATAATACTCTGGTAACTGACTCAACACTGCACGTGAGCTTACATACAGTGAATTCATAAACTCGTAGGTTTCATGAAGTAGATCTGTCTTAAGAATTTTGCCCTGAATTAGTTTATACTTGCAAACGCAAATGCCCATAAAATAAGTTTATTTACTTAATTGTTAATGTTGGTAAATAACGGAGTCATTTTATTGGTAAATAAACCGTGTTTGCTACTTCTCTTACAAGCAAGCACAATTATAACGGTTTGATTAAAGCGTGTTGTGAGACAAACCGCAAAATCTGAGAAGCGACTGTTAACAGGTATCCATAAAAACAACTGTTAAACTTCACACATCTTGTTAAACATGGACCTGACGTTGACTGAATGTTGCATTACACGAGCAACGTCCGTTTCAGGTCTGGAAAAATACTTTATGTTTGGCAGTCAGTTTTATTATCAGTCGTTAACAATCGCTTCTTGAATTTTGCTGTTTGCTTCGTAACAAGTTTGGACGAAATGTCCTTAGCTGTATTGGCTTGTGAGGGAAGTGTCAAAAACAATTGTTTATCACATCGATATTTGCGTTTCGATGAGAATTTTTTGACGATTATTTGACTGTCTAAACAAAAGCTTAGGAGGTCCACTTCTTTCTTGATGGTTAAAGAAGGCAGTAAGATTTGAATTATTTTAAACGCCTGGCCTGACAACATCGAGGAGAATATTATAATTCTCACAGAGTATAGACTGAATTATTTTGCAAAACGAGTCTTCTGAAGCATATTGTCAAAACCTCAAAAATAAGAATAAATTCCTAAAAATTTCACCACTGTTTTGAAAACAGACATTAACTGCAATTAATGCGATGCTAGCATCTATTTTTTGGTCCGATCGAAAGAGGACTGTTAACAGCGCTGTGTTATTTACCCGTTTACTAGTGTGCAATGTGAACTAAACAGTTTATGCGGAAAGTTGTAATTTGCTTGTGAATGTTGACACATGCAATTAGCATTAGGCAACACTTATTTTGAAAACCACACTCAACCAATATGTTTGTGATACGTAAAATTAAGTGACGAATAAATAGGAACTGCTTACGCTCAAATGAAAACTGAGGTTAACAAACTTGGTCGGCTCAACGCTGATTTGCCAATTGCAGAAACTTGAAGAGGGATATGAGTCTGGATAGTAAGGAGTTGTGAACGACCCTTCTTCTGCAGCTGAAAGTCTTGAGTTGCAATCTGTAAACAAGTAAATTATTTATCAGTAATCACTGTCACCATATGCATGATTTGTTTGGGTAAGTAAGCACATATGAAACAGCATCATTTCGTATAAACTTGAATAATGCCAAAATTATCGTGTAAGTTGTATGTTCCAGTCAGCTTCTGTTCGTTCTCGTCAACTGAACTGATAACCGGGTGGGTAAAGGAATGGATGTGTACAGGCAAAATAGTAGGGTTTATCCGGTTAACAATGCTAATTCAATTCCAAGGGCGTGTGTGAAATAACTGAACGTTTTGACTATTCCTCAGCGCAGGAATAAAAGGGATAGACAACTAAACAGGGTTTGGAGTAGTAACATACAGATGAGTGAATGATTTTAAACGTTATGCATAAAGTATTTGATCAACGAGTAAAGTGAACAGTCAATTTGGTCAGCCACTTTGTGTTGTATTTACATTGGCAAGTTATAGACAGTGGTAATACGAACTTAGTAAGACATTTTGGAAGAAAACAAGAATTTGACAACGAAGGGACGAACCATTGAAGACAGAAGTATAAGTCACGGTCGGTCCATTACACAATGGCTTATCGAGGTGATATTAAATTCATTACCACCTATTTCTAAGAGTGAAAAGATATTTTTTAAGATATGCAGCTGGTGCCTCGGGTGCCTGCTCCCACAGTTTGACAAACGACACCGAAAAACGAGGAATTTACCATGTGATCACTTTAGAATGAATGTTTTGTCGTTCAAATGTTAGCTTGTCCAGTCATGGTAGTCAAAAGCCGTTTTGAAATGCGTTTCACGATATGTGTGTAATGATTTCATTATACGGTCTAGGTAGCTCGTGGAGCATAAACTCACCAGGTCAGACCTTGCGAACTCTGCGACACAATGGTCGTAAGGGCCTACCTATGTAATTACTTTCATCGCCAAAGTAGAACGCCACCTTATTTCTTTCGATGTCCGGTAAGTTTGCAGAAATCGTGGCGTATTTCTTTCCATCGCGCTGTCGGAAATTCTTCACAGAATGTGCCTAACTCAATTATGATTTCAACTCTGCAAATTAAATTGACTGAAACTAATTGCTTGCCTTCGTAAATGTCGCGTTGGTTGCATTCTTAAACTTTTTCAGGTTACATAAAATACAGAGTTGGAATTGATTACGTAGAAATGTTTGAACTGCGCAGATTGTTCAGCTGGTCCATTTTTCATGTATGTAACCTGAATGAACACAACTATTTTATGACGGAGTTCTGTATTTTATGTCGAAATTTATTCAAGTCCCTTATGTACTACTTCTTGCGAGAAGTAAAACCACTAAATTCAACCTTATGACTATAGAATCTATTTGATACCCAATTCCCTAGGTTAACATGAGGACACATGGTTTGGTAGTTCATTGTTCTCTTTCTAATCTCATTAGCTACTTATCTTAAGTTTGTCTGAACGTATGAAACACTGAGCTTAATGGCAATGATCAGATGGAATTGCTTGGGAAGGTAGACCGGATGATAACCCCAGTTAACATATTTTGCATGTATAATGCTTAAAGGACAGTGCTTGATTAATCACTGTTAATTTTTGTTTATGTAAAACACCAACAGGATGAAATAATCGGTTTGTGCAATATTCCTCGGGACAGTCAAAAATTATCTGACGAAAGCGATGTTGATAAAAGGAGATACTTAGACGTTTGTTGACTCCCAAACCACTCAATTGATGGAAGCCTACATGAGGACCTCGGCGCTCAAAAAGCTAACTTTCTGTTGCCTGTCATTCTACTTGACACACTGCCAGACGATATCCCATTACGCTAAAATTAACCTAATTCCTATCGTATAAACCTTCTTACACAATACGTTGTATGGCGTTTCAATTATGAACTGAGTTTCACAGACCTTATGTTCAATTAGCCTAACCATTCTGTTTAATCTCATTGACACAGCTAACTAACTAAGCAGCGGATTGCACGAAATACGCGGTTTTATATACTGCGAAACACTGAGGTAACGAGTTACATTGGCGACCTAATAGATTCCTCATTGTGCTGATGAATAACACCAGCCTTCAAATCGATGTAACCTTGTTAATAGAACAAATACATCAATTAGGGCTACCAGTTCACTAAGGTAATGAGATTTCGACCTGTTCTTTGTATTCATTAGGCTTGAGCTTAATTGGTATAAGCAGTTTGATGTTTAGTATGCGCTCGACGGGATAACATTAGCACGGTAACTCTCTGCGACGTGCTTCATAGTATCCGAGCGCCATAAGGAGACAACCGATATGTTATACAACTTCAACCTAATGAATGCAAAAGCCTGTCACGTGCAGGATTTTTCACCATTCTAGCAGAATTAAAGCCAAGTGGTGATATACCAGTAAATATATTCCAAACCTAGCTTAGAAAGTATGGGACAAAAACGACTTGAAAACGGACAAATCACCTGCAGATTTGCAGAATATACACATAATTACACTTTATCGCTCAAGTGGAGGAAATCACATACAAATAGCTTAAAAACTAAGGTAAACATTGTGGCCCACAAAAACTGAAACGGTTTTTTCTACACGTGTACATGAGAAAAGGGACTGTGTGAGAAAACTGTGATCTTAATACTTAATCCGCGTCTTTGATTTATACGCCAAATCGGCGAACTGGTTATGGCTGTGACAGAGAAAATAACTCGTGGCACATAGGGATGACAATACCGGATGTTCTGCCCCCAGACATAGTTTTCTTGGAAACTATTTGATGCGATTAACAACAAAACAATCATGGTAGTGTATACACTAGTAAATTTTCAGGAAGGATAGGTGCACCATCCAGTAAAATTAGGTGGTTAGAGCGACAAATCGTGGTCCAGCACCTGAAACCTGATGTTTATTTGAACAACAGTATTTTTATTATCGGTTAACATTAATAGGTTTACTTTGTTGCTCTTTCCGTATCGGTAAGTTTTTTGACAAACCGGTAATCCGTAAAACACATAGTAAATTTACTGAAAACCTACCAATTGAAGGCTTGTTGATCGAGTAAACTGAAACCAAGAAGAAAATAATATAAGCACGAATTTAGTAAATTCTGCGTTCTTTGAGCATCGCGATTTTCCAGACGTTTAAGGTTCAAAATATCGCGAATATCAAACTTCAAATGACCCAAGTTTACACTCAAGTCCCAACTCTTTTACGAGTCTCAAAGTACCTTTTGAAGTTTCACGCATTTATTTTGAAGTGAGATTCATTCTTGCAAATACTCCCGGAGTGTTGTGCACGTGACGTTCATTCTACGGATTTCTGATGAAGACACTAGCATGTTTTGGAAAGTGTATTTGCTGCTAGAAAACAGAAGGTAACAACTATGCGATTGTTTGATGTGACCACTAAGGTCAGAAGATAGTGTGATGATCGTTGTCAGTATTAACCATTGGTGTTTTAACTGATGAAAGTATCACCAGTCTAAATACTCAACAATTTTGTAGGCATATATTGTGATATGTTAACATCCCTCTTACGCTCAACAGTCGCAAACGTAAAACATGCCACCTATACACATCATACAGATAAAAACAAACATGGATTACGCACGCCTACAAGCACATCAAATATTATGAACAATGACGGCTCGGAATCCAACGTCATTGATTGCTAAACACCTCATGATAACAAGTCACCAAGTTAACCCCTTAAACTCCGGTACATGTGAACCAATTTTGTCATGTGCAGTATAAAAAATTGTAGCCATTAACGGCTGGGAGCCTGACGTTGAATATCTGTAAACTTAACAGACTTTAACAAGCTTGAACCGAAGTCCAGCAAGCATTGCACCTGACTGGTAAGGTGCAACACTGACGAAGTACGTGGACTCGCAAAGTGCGTGTCACAATCGCTTTAAAATGAGAGTGAACTGCAGCAGTCTGTTGATCAGAGAATGTTCAGCCAATCAGAGCTCACTCACAAGTTGTTGCTAGCATAACTACACAGAATCAGCGCAACCAGTCGAAAACGGTGAGCAGCTGCTACATCTGACTTGTCTGCAAGAGGTCGTGGGTAAACCAGGTTGCGTGGTCGTTGGTCGGATCAAAACAGTTTGACTGCTTAGATCAAAGTCGTAGGACTTCGTAAAAAACGAGATAGTCAGACCGTAACACGCCTGACGTCCAGTAACAAAGGTTATTGTTGTTGGTTCTATATAAACAGGCACTGATTTTCCAATAAAATGAGACTGTGTATTGCCACTCAGACGATTAGTTTGGGGATTATCTTCATTCATTGCCAAATACGCGACAAGTTTCGTGTTCAGTATTATACATTTGAGCCAAGGAGACCACAAGTACACTGGTATAGAAGCCATACAATCTCCGAGCTGTGACAAATATTGTTTAATTGGATCAACGAATCCGCGGAATAGATTCAATAGAACGATTGCGACTCTGGGTTTAAATGCCACGAACTAGGCCGAAACCACTGCATATTGTATGAATCGGCGAAACCGTGAAGGTTAGCTGCTGTTCGTGATGACATTATTAGGTTGAACGGGTATGTCTGCAACCAGCCAGATTACAGTTTAACGCGTAGAATCCAGCGGCAGCGAGCAAGTATGTAGGAGGAGTATATAAAATTCTGAAAGCATAACTGCAAGTAGTATCATTAACATCACTGTAAATAGTGACTTTTTGTCAAGTTTATTTTATTCATGCATAGACGTCTGAAACCAACAATACACGATTCATAACTCGCCTAAACAGCAAGCTGAAATCGTCTGAGTATTCTCGGTTAGTTATCACTATCTAGTAGTTACTTCAGCGGTTACTTATAATTACGGTGAGGCAAGTGTGGACAATTTTCCTGAATGTCTCAACCGTTTTATGACTTACTCCCTCCGAGTATCATTGAAAAGTCCCAAGATTGCCAAGATAATTTACAAACTTTTTAAAATGTTTTTACTCACCTTCTTCGTATGCAAATGTTAAATTGCCAAAACGTTTGACAATGACTATCTGATTTCCAGTAGATTTCATGATCGAATTCGTTGACACATATGAATGTTCGTGAAGGTATATATCGGCCAAGCAACCATCACCGTCAAAAACAATGAGCCATCCACTATCAACCGGCTCCTGGAAATAGTGAAAGCAAACGATTTTCTTTTTCTTAAACTTGCCATCAATTTTCTGAGTGTCCAAAAAACATTTCTGCGTACTGCCAACCCGCATCTCTCAACACCAGTAGGAAACAAACTGCAATCTCTAATGCGTACTGTGTTAACCTACGATTTTTCTAACTTCTAGAAACATTCAATTAACCATACTCTATCAATTTAGTTACTGACAACGAAGGGAGACCCAATTACAGAAAATCTGCAGTTAAGCTGGATTCGAACCATCGACAGAAACAACATGCCGAAACGCGGCAAGCGCTCTACCAGCTTAGCTACAAAGCCATGCCGGAAGCTCTAAATGATCAAATCTGCCAAACTCTTAACCAATAATTCAATTTCGTTATTATCTTACAAGATAAAAAAGTTGTTAATTTTAAATGAACTATACAAACTTGTTGGGTTTTATTGTAACATGTAGATGCATTCAAGGAGTGACTAGATATGAACGACAAATGGTGATGTACAATAATTAAAAAGGGGAATGCCTTTATTGTTTTTAATAGATGTGGAGAGTACATTGTTTCAACTAATCACAGTGACGGTACAAACGGTGGTTATCATGATTGTTTTCAAAACGGATTAAAAAATCGTAATTTTAAAATCTTGTCAAGAAACCATCTCGAACCTAAATTGTTTACTCATAAATTTGGGAAAATATATAAGGCATGCAATGCCATGGATCACTAATAAATTGGAATCCAACCAGTATCTTGGTTGTTTATGAAAAAACAACAACGGACTAACCTCTGCTTAATACAAGCTCTGATCATAACAGCAACCATGTTTGGAACCAACGTATCTGCATGTTTTCGAGGTTTCCATTGGTGAATGTATCTCTGTTTACCAGTTTCTCCTAGAATCCGCGTTTGAAACGACCATGTACTGTGATCCACTACAATCTCATTAGTACATCGCGCCACTATTTGCCCGTATAGGTGCCTTACTACTATGTTAATGGTACACCCGAACTGAAGAGGGTCTGAGTAAAACTCGAAAAGTTGCTAATTATAATCACCTCAGATTATTTAGTATTTTGTATATTCTCGAAACTTATTGATCAGAAGCCTCTAGTTCTTAATGCAAGTTCCAAGTCAGGTGAACTTGCCTTCAGGCTGTCGATATATACTTCATTATTTCTGAAGTTAAATAATCTCAGTTTGGCGATGTTTCCGAATTATATGCCAGTGAACTGTTTTTTTTATTGTTATTAACGCTGCATCTCAGTTTTGTATCCAGCTTTGGATGAGAAGTTGAAGTCTTCCGAATATGAAAACAAACCTACTCAAACGAAAGAATAGATCTGTTTGCGTAAAACCATTTCAATTGCAATGATTCGGTGTGCAGAGTCTTGCTGCGAACGTTTCAAATAATCAGATGCAACAAATATTTGTTGCGGTCGAACTAATGTGGTATTGTGAGATAAACGATTCATGAATGCATACTGAACATCACCCGCAATTGATCACAGCTGTCGCATTTTCATAGACTCTCCACTTGACCCCTTTGGAAAAGAAGCACTAGACTCGAATTGCTATCTTATTAGAGACTAGGATTCCGGCCACTTTCTAATGACCACTGCTCCACTGACCTCACGTTGGGCTTGACGAAATTATCGTATGTGAAAGCTCATCCACTTTCGCTTTTGAGTAGTGATCACAGCCAGTTTAATTTTGGATACTCAGTTTTGTATCGATGTACAGCGCACGTCAGCTTACCGTGATTTAACTAAATTCGCTCAAATCAGTATTGTTGTCTCTGTTTCGAGTTCTTGCATTTCTAAGCAACCTCGATCTAGGCGATTCAATATTTGGAAGAATAGCAACGTTGACTTTTAAATAGCTGAGTGGGTCATTTGAGGCATATCTGTTTAGAGTCTCGACATGCAGACGGAAAACGTACAATTCGTGAAAAAGTCATGACATTACTTTGCAGAATAACAGTATACCTTGTTAAGCTGTTCAACCATTACTATACACAGTTCTCAGTAACTGTTGTAAATAATTCCCCACTGTGGACTATGCTTGAATTGTTCAAGTTATTCAACAAGGAAGTTAAACGTAAGTGTTTTTATTGTTGATGAGTTTCTCATTTTATTATTTGTCCTTTCTTTTCAGATATTTGTTACAGATCACTTTAGACCTGACTGCTTGGAGTTAGTGTTCAGGGATGATGTCCGCAAATCTACCTGACTACCAAACGCAAACTCGAAGGTCTGTATGTCCCAACAGGAAGTTACATGTTCGTTTATCGTGCCAATTTTCGAATGGTTTGTTTGTTATTCTTACGTTAATCCACCTTGAAAGTTGTACGTTGTACATCCTTTGCTCGAGCGGATTTCGATGTACCTTCTACAATCTGAACAATTAAAATGAAAATGTCGTTATGCGCCTAAAAACGACCTTAAACACGACACTTTAAATCACATCATTAGTGAGACATCGTTCAGATTTCTCAAACATACCTGTTATCAAACGCCCTAGCTATAGGACCAACCAACAGTACCAATCGAATATGCCGTTTAGGCCAACACTTCCCTGGTTAACGACTTCAAACCCGTTGGCCTGTTAAAGGAGGTAACTTTAATGGAAAATTGATATTCTCGCGAGATATTGGATTGACGTCCTCTGTTGTATCTATAAGTAAAACTGTGTAATTCTCGTGTTTCATATAAACCCTGAAGGAATATCGCCTTCTATCCCGCTGTCTGAATTTAAAAATCTTCCATACTTATACGCAACCTATGTTCGGTCCGAACGTCCGCGGAATAGCTTCACAGAAAACGACAGGGTAGCTGTGGACAACCTTTCAGATCAACCTTTATGGAGTGCTTCGTTTCCCGTATGGAAAGTGAGGTAGATTAACCTACCGCAAAGAGTGTGGTTTATCGGAAATATGTGAACGATATTTTCATATCTACTAACAGCTAACAACAACTTGGTGTAATGATGCCAAAATTGAAGTAACTTGGAAATGACCCGCAGTCTACGGCGGTGTTAGAAAAGGATCACTGCCTGCTGTTTCAAGATGTGTCGAGTCAACGAAACAGTAAAACTCTCAGTATTTCGTGAGTCCGCCTAGACAAGGCAGTATCTCCGATACAATGGTTTTGTACCCAGGTCAATGAAAACAGAGTTTAGTGAGAAGTTTATCTCACCGAGCTAGGGAAGTCGCGCAGTTGACTCAACTGACGAAGAAAATCGACATTTTAAAGAAGCATTAAAACCAAACAGGTGTCCAGAATGATTTATATGATTTTCGGCAAAGCACAAGGCTTCAATCAACCCGTCTGCCTAAATAAACTGACGGTGGGTCTCATTCCACTTCCTTTCGAAGACAATATCATCTCCGCAAACTTGAAAAGCCATTATTTTTAGCTGTTCAGCGAGTTTCCCACGCGATCAAGTTAATTATAAGTTTTTACACAACTAGAATACCAACGTCCACTATCAAAGGCCGGCCCCCGTCTCATATTGCGTCTACCAATATTCGTATGAATGCAGTCCATCCCATATTCGTAAGAGTCATGGAGAAGCAGCTGTCAACCGGGATAACAGAACACTTGCCTAAGTAGGTGTGCAGTCGAGTTCGTTAATCATTTTGAAGTTGTACTGATGAGTCTAAGTGTCATGTATGCATGACGCCAGCGCGTCACCGGTTCTAAAGAGATCACGACATTGGCAGTCGGTCGGCATTCTCAGTCCTTTTTACGTCCTGAAATAAAGGCTCACGCCGCCTCATCAAGATGACTGTTGGCAAACGATTGAAGCCACCGTTTTGTGTGGGGAAAGAACCGTTTATTCAATCCTCACCACTTTGAGATTAATCCTGCGATTTTTAAAATATGGACACGTATATTTCGTAACTTTTATTTGTACAGTGTGTGAATGATGGTGTTTGACGGACAAAGTTCGTGCAAACTACCTCAGTCGACTTGTCCATTTAGGTTCGCTTCTAGAAAAGATTATTCCACTTATGTTTACCTCAGTTTCATTTTAATGTGGCTCATGTACTGGCCCGCAAAATTAATTTCAACTTTGGTGCTAATGTTTATTATGCATCAGTAGCTCAGCATTTCTACACAATTTAATTCCATTTCTCGGTTCTACATGACGAAGATTTCTTTGATTTAAACAATTGGTTTTTAATCCTGCTTTGAGTGACCACTTAGCCGAAAGTATTACTCAAGAAGCATGAGCATTTCGGCTGGCTGCATATTCCTCTACAATTAACCACAAGCACACGCAGTCGTTAAACTTGGCTGAAGATTACTGAATTCAAAATAAAGATTCCTGAGATGAGGATATAAAAACAGTGTTTTAGGACGGTTGTCAATGTGTACACTAAGTTTGTCCACTGCAAACTTAATATGATTATGGTGCCTTGTAATACGTTGAGAAGTATTGTGAATTATTCTGTTCCATTGAACAGTTTATGGACCGACCTCGAACTCAGTTCACTTTAGCAAACAAATGGAAAACAAGCGAAAAATAGCTCCAAAGTAAGGTGGGCAGCGTACGGCATTTTTGGTGTAAATGCAAAAACCTACAGTTATTCTCCTTGTATCTCAGTTAACAAAAACTCACAGATCATTACTTCCGAAACGTAAGCAGGACGGATATGAGAAAAAATGCTGCTTTGTGTTGATTTTTGTTGTTAGACAATTCCCTGGTTAAGTTACAATGATTTGACATTAAAAGAGTTATCAGCGAAACCGTTTTGGTCCAACCAAGAAATTACTTCATAGTTCAAAAACTATTCTAGGTAAGCCCTGCTATAACGGTTAGCCGAAAAGAACTCTATCAAAAGATTTTTGCACGAAACCATTATTGATGACTTAAGAAAGAAAGCACTAAAATATAGTACCATTCACTAGATAATCATAATCATAGTTCACCCATATCACATACTTAAATTTACTAGAAGCAGCAGCATGTAACGAACAAACAGAAAAATGGTTAGTGAAAAACTGTAAAACTTTCTCGGGCATATAGTATTTTATAGTTAGATATTATTTATTGGTAAGCAAGGGATTTGACAAGAAAAATAGAGAGGTAGTTCATGTTTGTGAAACTTAAAATATTTGACCCGTATTTGACATTTTTCTGACACTCTGATCAGTTTCTTGCAGACAGTCAACTAAAACCTTGGAATATCTATGTTTTTCAAGAAACGTGATTTATAAACCACGTGTATAAAGATATGATATATAAGTTTATTGAAAGATCTCAATCCAAAATGTTAATGGACCGTGACGTGGATGAATAAGTTGTGCAATGTTGGAGATAACAACGTAATCTGAAGAAGTCGCAGTTCAGAAATTTATAAAATTTAAATGAGAGTCTATACGGATTATATACGCGATGGCTTTATGTGTAATAACAAGAATCAGATAATGAAATAGTTGAATCTAACAGTATTATTATGAAAATCTTATCGACTATTAACTCCGAACAATACCCGTTGAATAAGAACAACGTGCTGCACAAAACGTCTATTCCGATAGCCAAGTAAATTATACATGCAACAACTTAAACCCTTTGAACGTGAATAAGCTAAAATATAGACGTCTGCATAAATTTCCTGATATATTAAAATAACGCATATTGACCAAAGTTATTGAGCTCCTTTAGACTGTACCAAAAACGGTGCATAAAGTTAACCTCCATCGTAAACTGCAAATAAGCAGAAATTCAAAGGAATCCGTCGTATCCATATCAAGAATTCACATGAAGAGTTAAACGCATATTTAAAATAAAACAGAATCCTTTAGAATTAGTTCACTAAAACACACTTAAACCAAGGCGAAAGCAGCCAAAGCGTTTGCATATAAAACAAAGCACGTAAAATCTACTAATTAACAAGGATGGATCAAAATGATTCTTTGACCTAGAGAGAATGTACTACTAGATACAGAGAGGAAACATCTGTAGCTGTAAGTACTTTCCGTGTTGTAAACAACATATTAGAAGCTACAGCTTCAGGCAGTGTCTACTTCTGAAGTATCAACTTCATGTTGAAGGTAAACAGAATTACACTGTAGACACTTACTTTGGCTATGTTAATGACCCCATTCAGCAAGTGTTTGATTATGCCACATTTACTTAGACATCAGCTGAATCATCAATTTCATTACATATGTGAAATAACAGTCAGTGGAGTTGGGAACAGATTTTAAGTCGTTTTTATCTTAATGAAATTGGCCCAATCAACTGGTTATATAACAGCCCGAATAAGTCAACCTTCCATACTTTCAAACTGTGGTTTGTTGAAATTGTGAACACAATGTGAAACCATACAATGTGTTTCAGAATGGTCTCTTTACTCTGTTGGAAAAAGAGAGACAATCGTCCGAAAATGACCTGGCCTACCAATGCTAGTTTGTTCTTAATAACTCTGTCATATTTTGTTTGTTGTTTTAGAAGAAACATGTTTTAACACGTTACAACGTAAATCACAAACATCAGAACATACTAGAACAAAAACACTTACCACAGCTGAAGCAAACCAGACGTGATTGGATGGGTTGACCTTGACTCTCCATACACAAATTTCATCTAGTGAGACAGTTTGGTAGGCAACGAATCCAAACCGCTCGGACATTTCTCCACCGCACCGAGCTGTAATGTATCGAGTTAATCCAAGATACAACTAAGACATTGAATCCCGATCGACTAATTCAACGCAACAGAGAGAAAACATTTTGTACGCGTTACCAATTGGCTTATTGTCATCAGTTACGAAAGTAACCGACGGCGCATGTGCCTCTACCTGGTGAACCATTTGCTCAAAATCCAACGTCTCTGTTTGCTAAATACTTCACGACAACAGATCCCCAAACTCATTCAGTATACTGTTGCGCAGCTGGGACCCATGGATACCGGCTTTTTGAGAAACAATGCTGCTATGAACCAATCAGCCGACGACATGTGCACATAACTGGTTAAGACAACCTACCGGGTTACCCTGGTTCTGATTACCTTATACTTGGTGTGTTTGGAAGCATGTCTTGTCATTGTTTGTCCTAATTTGTATGATGCATATAACCTGTATGTCTAATGTTTGCGACCGGCGATAATAAACTAACTGATAAAATATTGCAACGCACGTCTTTTAGTTATAATGAGTTGTACTATATCACTACAGAAGCTGTTATTTCCACACTAAATAAAATTTGTACATCCCCATCTCTGATAAACACATATTTATACTTTTGAGGATAAATTATTTACTAAGAGTTCACAATTATTCTTTAACTTGAAAATACTGATAATTTTTACATATAGAAAGCAAATACAGCCATTGCAAGCTGTTGGCTTAACTGAAAACAGGCTTTGCTGAGTCATCAAGACTTACTGGTTAGTGTTGGCATACTTGGAAGGTCTGAAGAATTCAACAAACAAGAGATTCAAATTTTAAAAGGCTGATGGTTTTACGATTTACTGAAATAAAATCACCACTGGTGAGTCGAATACTACTAAACGACAGAATGATTGATTGCAGGCGCGGGTTTTAGAAATTTGGCCACTCGCATCTAGGTAATTACTATGTATCTTAGGTTCCCCTGATGTACTACTCCTTACAGGTTAAACTTACTATGCCAGCTTGGGTGGTACATACATTATCAGGTGAGATAACTATCTAAGACGATCAACGAACTATCGACCAAGTTTTGGCAATGGAATAAACGAACTAACTGCTAATGCTAAACTCTCGAGCATTCAAATTTTTGTAATGCCTACAAGTAACCATTACATCAACCAAAGTAGGTGTGTTTGCTAAAATCGAGAAATGAAATTTTACACACGAGTTGGTGTGACCAATCAAAATCAGGTAAAGTTACATTCTGACACAACCTTGACTGGTATGTGATGATTGAGCCTGTTGTTATTTTCACTAATTTAACCAAACAACCCTCAGTGTTTGCACATATTTTTTTAATGTAAAATGCGTGTTAGAAAAATTACATTACTCTTCAGATAATTCAGTCAACATCAATGCAACAACTTTGGGCAGAAATATGAAACCTCACTGAAAAAGTTCTGGCAAACTTACCCTGATTGGAAACTAAATGTACAGAAAGAAGTCAGTTGTATCTCGTTCTCGCACAAACAAAACTGTTTACAGTTTAGACAATAATTCCTTATGTGGATTTTAAAAATTCGCATGGAATACCTTGGTTGTACTATGTTTGATTTATCAAAATATTAGATCCCTAACAAAGCATTTCAGTGAAAACAGAACAGAATGATAGTGCGTTTCCGACCATTTTTCAGCCAATCAATACAACTTTGAAAATAAATTTAAAAATTAACCTAGGTGACTGGATTAAACTTGGCAACGGTTGAATTCTCACAAAATGTCTTAATACAGTGAAACTTTTATAAAAATACTTGGCTTCGACTGATTTACACATTTCCACTACATATATATTGATTACGGAAAGTGAACGTAGTCCCTGCACAGACAAAAACCTATAGATACTGGCAACCCCAATTTCGGTCACTGAGGTATTACGGCATGCAGTTTTAAGATTTTGCGGTATTTTGTTCTTCTTGTAAGGAGCTATCAGAAAATGTATTTTGTGGAAGTTTAAAACTAGACTGCACGGTTTACAATGCCGAATGTTGGAACACGTAATTTTTAACTGCTCAAAAAGTTTCGTTGCCGTGGTATTTAATTTTAGGTTACCTGTGGTGAGTCAGTATGCGTTGTGAACAAGATAATTAGGACATTTTTCATCCGTGATGTGACGGGAACTTTACTGAACAGAACATGTAAAACATTAAACTTAGGTAAAACTGAAATATATGCCAATTATTTTAATGTTGCCTACACTACCACCAGTCATTTCACAGCCGCTTTGTTTAGATGCAGGAACATCAACCAGTCTAAAAGTGGTCTAAGAGTTGTTTCAAAACGAACATCTTTGTTCAAACTCATTAAATGAGAAGTGTCAGACTCTAGCTCATGGCCAGAGGGTCGTCGACATTATTAATTTTCTAAATATCTTGTTACGCAAAAAATTCAATCACGAAAAGCATTTCTAAAGTGCGGCGAGTAGTAGTTTGAAATTCTATTTTAAGAAACTGGCAGGACGTTACGCATAACTGAATGTAGTAACTTTTCCATGTGATTATTCATCTGTGTCTAAGGTGTGGTTAGAGGCGCCGTTGTCAACATGGGTGGGTTGCGATAAAGTAAACTGGAGTTCGACTTCCGCCGGTGAAGAGAGTATGCGCTGTTCCTGATCGATAGCCAGGTAAACCTCGATTCTGATACTTTACTGAAAGTCATTACTTATCCAGATTTGATAGCATTGTTCTCGTAAAAATTGTGTTCATTTGGTGTCCTGTTCATAAGTAAAAGCCCGTGTTTTAGAAAAATGAATGTTTCGGAAATTGTTTTATAAATCAGCCCTTCATTGCAATCTAGACAGATTTCTCAAGTAAATGAAGTCCAACTTTCTTTCACACCTAAAATATTTTCTTGTACAGGCCTGTAATTTAACCAGATAACTAAGGTTTGATAAAAGATAACTTCATCAACCTACTATACAGATGAGTGCCGGCCAAATTTTGAGTAGAAACGCTGACAGCTTTTTACCCTCAAACGGTTAAAAATTTGAGGACCTCCGTGAGAGCACTTAGTTCAATGTACGTTAACTGCTTTGCAAGAAGACGATGAGCTTGTCCGACATTCCACTTCATTAGAATTGAAATGGACTTAAGGAGTGGCCTTATCATGTCACTCCTAAATACTATGATGAGATCGTGGTGTTTCTAATATATGTCTTTCATTTTCCGACTTTTATCATGAAATCGGTTTGTCGCACTTTGTTTCAGGGGACGCAAAGTCCTACAGAGGACTGAACTTGCGCTCACTTTCGTTAGTAAGCGATTGGACAGGATGAAGAAATCAGCCAACCCAGCTGCTTTTTATTAACTTCAGTGCGTTGACTGATTGAATCACTGGTCACGCACCGAAAGTTCAATGACACTTGTGAAAATTTACTATCTTTGGTAACGACGCTACAGCAGTATTTTTGTGCTGAGTATAATGTACAACGCCTCAATATTTATTACTCAGCTGTATGGATATTTTTCAGCTATCGTTGAGTTGTCACGTTCTGGAAGCTACGCAGACGTGCGGACACTACTCAAGCAAATAAACCCTCCATTTTCCGTAGTAAACCTAGCATGTAAATAAACCTGCTACACTGGTAATAAAATCAATGACTGGGAAACAATTTTTGTCAGTGTCAGTCCAAACCAAGCTGTTCCGTTCGCCTTCGGTGCGACCTTGTTTGGGGTGAAAATGGCTGTTTGATGAACAGCGCTTGACATAACTTCAGTACTTTACTCCCAACAGCATTAATACCAGCCTGGTCCTTCCGGCATAAAGTCATGATTACAATTTAACATCGTTTACCCCACTGTTCCTTTTTTCTTTACCTTCCTGTTAATGTGTAATAAATTTGCCTGAATGTATTGATTGCACCCAGCGACACCTTACTCCAGCTTACATTATACGTTTTGATGTTTTGGATCGGCACATTTGAACGTGCGTTCGTACAGCAGTGAATATTGCCTTACTTGTTAAGCTTCATGCTGGAAAGTGTTACTAAATCTAAACACTTGGGTCTCAAGCATGGTTGAGAAAACAGGAGCATTACGATACGTATTTCCTTGAATGTTTATAAATAGCAGACAGGTTGCAACCATATTTTTTCCTATCATTTATGCCTCTTTCGATGGAGAACAGGTAAGGCTGTTGGTATCTTATAAATCCAAGTTCCGAATTTAGCATAGATTTTCGTGCGTCTGCAACGAATCTGTTGTAGGACGTGATACTATCCCTTGAATGGTTGCTGCAAAGCTAACACAAAACGTTTGGTCAGCTTTGCGCTCTGAAGAAGTCATTAGCTATATCAATCCCTGTAGACAAACAAGTGTTATCCACTCTACCGTTGATTGGTATATGTATTCTTGAGAAATAGAAAAGCCGTCCGATTGTAGTGTGATGTTATTTTGAATTTATACTGAGCACATTCCTTGAAGTAAGTGTAATGCAGCACTTCATAGCTCTCTTTTCCATTGTTGAGTATATTACTGGTTTCATGCAACTGAGAGGATTTTTGTAACGGTTCAATCGTATTAGTGGATGTGCAAGAAAAATGCAACTAGAGTGGAAGAATGAATTAACAGAACTTCCGGGTTGTTTACGAAAACTTTCTCCTAATTCATATTGATCAGACAACACACCGATAATCACAAGCATCTCACAACTAGTACGGCTCAAGAAAAGTGAAAGCAAATAAATAAACATTGTTTTGTATGAAAACCGGAAACTACGCGGTAAAGTCTCTAGCTTTTTCCAGTAGACTAACGAATATAGCATGATTGTTCGGAGTTGCAAGTCCAGAATACAAAGGAGAACTTACCTGTTACATTCAGTCCAAGGCCAAACTGGCTGACACCAACACTGAGTCCAGCGACCTTCAGCTACAACACGTGATCATTGGTCGTCCCTAGTAAGCTGAGCCAAATTTTTTATTGCACGCTACCTTGTAAATGTGCCTTCAAAAGTGCACCTATCCACTGAATTTTCTTGCCTTTGACCACTTTATGAGTAACAGAAAGCCACCTCCATATTTTGGTCCTACGTCTCCATAATCACTAAATTTAACTTATAATCTAACTTTCTAGAAATGCAAGTCGAACCTTTATTGTAAATCCATATTAGTAAATTTTCCAAAAGGACATTCTGCCAACTTGAAGTTAAACAGACGATTACATAGGTGGACCGCGATATCAGTTTGTCTCTGTTCACGCCGTGACTTACTGTAAATTTGTGTGCTACTAAAGTGAAATTTGCGAGAAGTTAATCCCTCGTCACTCTTTAAGTAACCACCTCAAAATTGCACCCCCGAAATGCACTCATACGGCACATCGCTATTTCTAACGGCTTGTTTTTTACTAACTTTCAACCACCTAGTGTATTTACAGCTCTCATCGTTGTACTGCTGCAATGTGTTCAAATGTGCTATAAACCAAAACGATTATGCAAACAGTTCACGTTTTTGAACACCAATATTGTTTGCGTTACAATAATGAAGCTTCCAACATGTTGCTATTTTATGCACATAGATTCAAGTTCGTAGTAGCCTTTGAGCTTTTGCCTTTATTTGCGTACCTGTTGATTTTTAAATTCAACCCTTATCAGAAAGATAACATTATTGCAATTAAATAGGTGCAGAATGATTACGGAAACAAATGTAAACATTTAAACCTACATGTGCTATAGTGCGCAACGAATCCATCAAAATTCTCCGAAGCATCGGTGATAAACATAACCGCAAGTTGATTTCCGGTGGAGGTAACTTCTTGTGCAGGTCCACCGTAGAACCGAGAGATAAGACCACTGGCACAAGTTGCACCATCGTAAACGCTGATAGTGTCGTTCCAAACGGTAGCGATCTGGAAGATGAATATGTCAGTGTTTTGTTAGCAACAGTGTCCGGTTTGTGTTGCATACATTTTCTTCAGCACAGCAAATGAGCGATACATCCACTGGAATGACCCCAAAAAGAGACCTCCTACTTGTAACGTACGTGAGTATAAAACAAAATGAAACCATATATTACGGAAGCACCATTTCCATTCGAAAAAAGAATGGAAGAAATATTTCACTGTTCAAACAACCGCAGAAATCTTATTTTTGCTTGTCATTGGCGTCCAAAATAAGATATTTTTGTCCGTCCTTCCTGTGACCAAATTTACGCTAAACGTTAACCCGGCCTATATATGCAGCCGTGTAATATGTTTATTTCAAAGACTAGAAGTTCTCAAGCATGACTTGTGAATAAAGCCTGCTAACGCCGATGTAACCGACTAAAATCATGTGAACTCAACGGACTCGATGATAGGAAACCGATTTTTCTCGAGGAGTTTGTGAAAATCTTATGTCAGTGGCTAGCTGAGTTATCCACTCGATGTTTAGGATGGGGAGTATAACAACGATTCCTAAGAAAAGTACACTTGAATGTTGTTCTATTTCATGTATATCTGCGGTGCTAAGCGCAATCTTGTTCAGACGAAACGTCAGGTTAATGTTATGGATTTCAGTCAGTTTTCTTAACGTCACCCATGGTTATTCTTGGATTCTCTCATCTGTGTATTTCATTCCATTATGTCAACATTTGTTAGAAATCCAAGAGCAGCTCGCATGTTTCCTTGATTATATAGACGCTTTTTAAGGCTCTGTTCGAGCGATTGTATTAAAAATTCCTTAAGATTCAAGAATTCAAACCTCAGCCTTCGAGCGTTTACGAGATTGCTTTACAACCAAAATGGGTTTACTCGATTCAGTAGTCAAGCCTGATAGCCACTTAGCACCGGCTCCAGTGTTTTACTGGGCGCACTCCTGTCCCCTTTCTATTTGTACCTTGCATTGCATAATTGCCAGCAGACAACCGTGCAGTTGTAATCAAATTTGAAAGTGATGAACTGTTAGATCACAAGCAGTTTGCCAGACTTTCTTCTACTACTCTGCTGGACAGTCTATTCAAGCTAGCTAATCAGCCCGGATCTTGCAGTTTGTCTCTTGAACACAGCCAAGTGTGGTGAGATTTTCTTTTTGCCGTTGAAGAGGAACTAAAAAGAGGAACACTCTAGCATCTGCTTCACTTTTATGTGAATAAAAAAACCCAATTGTTTTCTGTCAGATACCTGTGGTTTCGTTTGAGCAACATCATGGCATGAAAACCTCATGTCAGCAATGTTTTTACTAGTTTCTGCTGGCTTCCAATTTTTGTCAGGCGCCCAACTTCTCTTTTCAGTCCGCATTATTCATTCAGTAGTTTTATCATGGCTTTTGTGTTCCAACAGTGGATGTATTGTTTACCAGTTATTTCCTTCGGTCCGTTATCAAAAGACGGCACTTTCCATTAGGCATCTCTCTCGCCAGAGCCGCTTCCCCCGTAAACAGCTCCTTGATTTGGTTGGTTCTCATTGTTTCAAAATATGCGCACAGTTTTCAGCAAAAATCCAATCTAACGCAATCCAATTCTTGTATTCACATCTCTCCAAGTGTGATTCTACATCCTCCACTGGATCTTTCTACAAGCATTTATTTGCACAAACTCCATTTTGTTATTCTTCTAGTATTGCTTATTCAGCTCGCTTTCCACACAAACCAAACCTTCTTACTTTGAATTTTGCCCCAAAACTGAATCAACAAATATTTCTCACAATTCATATTGACTGTGGTCGTTTTCCTTTAACCGGTTGTGTTAATAATTTTTTGGTTTAAGCAAACGTATAAATGTTATGCATTTGCTGAAGAGCTGAGCAATTAAAAAGCTGCAAAATTCCCTCTCTAGATGCACCCACCAATTTACTGCCCTGATTCGAACTGATTTCACATCATTAGGTTATTAACGACTATATCAAATAGGCCCACGGTCAATTCATTGTTATTTTCAATTAGACTGGCTAGGGTGTACAGATTACACCAGAGGGCATAATGTGAATTAGCTGTTCAATAGACCCACTGATTAAAAAATTTTCTAAACTGTACCTCACTAGATCCTTATGTTTCCATTGAGTCTAATTTGCTTAGTACGGTCTGTTGCAAACGTGTTGTAAAGTACTACTCCCTCTACCCGTTAATGTTCAGTGCTGTGAGAGTAAATGCTTGATGAGTATGACCTGATTATTGATGGTGATGTCGAAGCTGCTCACTCTCTTCCTTTGTCTCAGTCAGGAAGAAATTTGTTCTTCATTGTCAATGTTCGAAAGCACTCAACATCCGTAAATGTCGTTGCCGTCAGACATCACATCTTTCAAAAAGCTTCCAAAGTCTGCCCGCACAACACACATTCCATGCATTTATCTGCAAGTTGGAAGCCTAATATATAGAATCAATTCTCAATACATAGTAAATTTTCTCTCCAACACGGCGTCCAGGTCTCTGTGACAAAAGCATTAATATAAGTAGCAACTAACTTACGGCTGTCGGGCATGCCTGAATTGACCCAATCCAATCGTGATTTGACACAGAAGGCCAAAGCCGCTGCATTATAAGTATGTTTTATCTGAACATTCATTGTGACAGATAACTCTGTCATTAAAAGAGCTGTAAATTCGGACAACCTAATAGTGTGAACCAAACCATTTTAATCGTTGAAAATCGGTTATTGCTAGTTGAGAAAGCCAACACGTAAACTTCTCTACACTGTAATTCATACAACGGAAAAAACAGAGGCCGACGGTTTTTGCGGTTTAAACAGGCTGCTGGACATAAGACAGGATGAAGCGGTACTCCTTCCCGTATGCTGTAATGCAAATGGTCACTAGTAACGTTTTCTGCCAGTGTTACACATAGTATGCTAACGCAGCCTGCTTCAAACGTCGTACTTAGGGGCAAGACAAATTTTCTCTACCAAGTGTCTTTATTTTAAAGGGGTTAGGGTTCTGAATAAAACTATCCAAGAAAAGTTTTGTATTCTTCCAGCAAACTTGCAAAGACGAGAATTTAAAAAATGGTACATGCCAAATTTTACTACATGCTCTGAAACAGTGTTATCGTTTCAATCTTTCAAACTTACGCCTCTTCACCGGAATAGCTGATCTCCTTGATTGTGGACTTAAGTTACTGGATACTTCTGTTTCTCGTTTATGTTGCCAGTATGCTTGCTATTGAACTGACATTTACCTGTGCATAACAGAACACATTCTGCAACATTGGATAAATGAAGTGAAACACGGCATGTTTGATAAACAGACATGTCTCGTAGGCCACCTAAACAATGGGCCGCATTTCTTTATGTACCCGGTTGATGTTTTGTTGACACGCAAGTTTACCAACTCCCACTGATGCGCTGTCGATCAGAATAAATCGCCCGACTTGTAGCGTTGAAAGTCTGCTGATGCCGCTCGTGTTACTCTCGTGAAACCGTTTATGTTAATTTCACGCACCCATTATACTTCTAGGGGTGATACGTGAAGGTCTGTTTGCTTTTGCTACCATGAGCGACTGCGATGTACTAAGTGAGTAACCGGTCGTGATAAACAGTATAATAACATCTAACACTGTATGTCGTCTTTCCGCCCTGGTTTGCAACCAGAGAGTTAAAGCTGACCAACATCAATTGGAAGTCAGACACAATAGGCAGACCGGCATGAACATCATTGCTTTTAATGTGGACCGAAAACGTGAGTGCTTAAGATAGATGCTGACCATGGGTGGACCAATTAATAGCTCATTGAGAGGAGAGCAAGTGAATGGTTATTGTCTTTGCCACTGCCAACAGGCACTCTTTGACCTGTTTTGGTTGTAATCCATTAGCGCGATAGGAAGGACAGAATGATTTATTGGGATCGATCAAGTGGTTGGATTCCATTAGGTGTGCAGCGATAGAGGACGAATAATATTTGGCCAAACCTCGAGTTAGCCACACCGGATTATGCTTCCGAATGCGTTCGGACAGTCGCCGTGTCGTGCGGCCTACATAGCTCAGTCCACAGGAACAAACGAAATGGTATACACAAAAAGAGGCAGCATGAACAGGCAATGTATCCTTCAAGTGAGGGCGCAAAATCGGTGCGGAATTAAACTGAACAAGCAGTTTCGCTGCAAAATAGGTCTTTCTCAGGGCTATGCTAAGTTGGTTGCTTATATTATCTGAGGCATTATCGCCCTTAAAAGGTAATGAAATATAAACAGATTTTTTCTCTACAGTATGCTGATTATTCAACTTTGTGGTGCTTGACATATGCCTCTGGATAAATTGTTCGGGATAGCCATTTTCAACTAGTACTTTAAATATGAATTGTCTTTCCTCTTTTAGAGTGTCACTGGAGCATATTTTCTTAGCCCTGTCGATCTTATATCGGATAAGATTGATTTTCTGTCTTAATGGTACAAAACTATAAAAGTTCGTATACTGTCCGGTCCACGTTAACTTACGGTGTACTTCCCTTTGTATCGTCCCATCTGATCGACGGGATAGGAAGACGTCTAAGAACGAAATACCTTTGGGTGACTCAGGCTCCGTTGTGAAATGGATATTCCTATAGGCTGGGTTGAACCCTTCCAGTATTTTTTGGGGCTTATTGTTACATCAGTCACGCAAATAATATCATCTACATATCGTTTGTACAGAGTGAACGAGTCGATCGTGGTCGCTAGCACACCACTTTCAACCTTTGCCAAAAAAATATCGCCTAGTAATGGTCCTAATGGTGACCCCATTGCTATCCTGTCCTTTTGCCGATATAGTCTACCGGAGAAGTGGAACTGAACGTCACAGGTACAACGGTATAATAACCTTTTCAACTCTCCTATCGGTAATCCCACGTTTGTGGAGTTGCTCTCAGGATAACCGCATAGAAACTTATATCCGCGAACAAAAATCGAACACAATTGACCTGCGGTCAGTACCAATGAAGTGCTGTCTGACTTTTGTGTATGTACTAAATTAACACAAGTGATTCAGACGAGTGGTTGATTAACGCATCATCAAACGCAACAACCCCACGAAGAAGCAGATACACACTGAAATTTTTTTGTTGTTTCCTCAGTTTGTGCCTCCAGACGAAACAAATTTTTAGTACTTTTAAGAATACAGTTACGATTACATGTATGAAACTTTCGCTGTGATTATAAACATAAGTATTCCTTAATGCAACGTTGCTATTTCAAAGCTAATGATGTTTGATAAACAATAGATTAGTTCCTGCAATCTGTAGCTTGCATTTCTACAGTGCGTGCATGGAAATATACACTAAAATATGTTTCTAGAAGACAGCCCAAGCATTCTTTGTCCCACTTCGTCAAGATTTTGCTGACCACATAATAGGTAACCACATACAGAAAGTAACAAGCGTACCCTAATACGGTTACGTGCATGATGAGTTTTCGTACGCTACACGCATGATGTAGGCTTTAGGGATAATAGAACAGCAACCCAGATAATGCAAAGTTGCAACAAATGAGAATTCTTCTCTTTGACCTCAAAACAATACAGGAACATTTGTAAACCATATTCGAGTTATCATACTTCAGTTTAACATTTCTAAGATTGTCCTGTTTTTGTGGAAAACTAATTGTTGGTTTGTTGGTATCCATTTTCAAAACAGAACATGAAGACATTAGAGTAATTTATGTAACTGGCTGAGGTCAAGATTGGGGGTATGCCACAACGAAAATAATGTCACAATGTGTCTTCGATTCTGACATGAACAGACAAACGTATCATCGCTCCACACTGGCTGATAATTAAACATTTGTAAATTTTGTTCAAGCCGGCGGTAAAACATGTTTGTTTGTAATATGTAAAACATTCTAGGTCTGAGCAGTTGTAACGTTGCGTCTTTAGTAAGGTATGGAGTAGCAGATGTTGACAACATGCGAATGATTACAAATTTAGAGTGTACAACAATGAAACTGAAAGGGAAGAGAACAATTTTGATACTACGCTGCCATACAATGATATACTCAAGACTGCAGCATTACAAACAGCTAAGCGTCTTCTAATAATCTATGCTGTTCTGTGGAAAAGAAAAACTGAAAATATTCTTAACACGTGTCTACTCAATCAAAAATGCTTGGACGGGTTTTTCGTGAAAAGCAGCTTGCTACAAAATCTGCAATATCTTATGTTTTCGCAAACACCAACAGAAAAATTTCGGGAGATAAAATGCTCAGTTATTTGGCCTTACCAACAAATATGTGTAAAGCAGAAGAATGCAATCGCATTTGCAGTGAATTAAGCAATAAATCGCAGAATTAGATGAGTTATGGAACCAAATGGACAGCCGTAACTTCCAGGATGCGTAAAAAACATACATAATACTCGCCTCTATACATGACATCCTTCTAAACATATAAATGCAAGCGAGACAAGTGGTAATTTCTGGACAGCACTGTATATGTAATCGATCGGTAGTTAGCACAAAGCAAATTGATGACCACGCTATTGGAAATGGAGTATTCTTAACAGTTTGTAAAGTGGCAGAAAAAAGATTACCTATCTGATACAGAAAGTATAAAGAGAGTGTTAAGACAGAACTTTTAAACCGTGCAAATCAAGGACACTTGGAGTATCCGTCGGAGAGTAAATTGGGTTTGAAGTCGCTGTCTTTTTTAATAAGAGGACGTTGAATTTAACACCAGTGCATCTTCAGAAATCACTGAGAGATCTAGAGAACGAATAGTTAATAAAGCGGATGTTTACAACAATGCAGACGCCTACATTCAAAAGTACGAAGTATGCTGTTGATGTAGTTATGACAGCGACGTTTCTAATACATGACGAAAAGGCATGTATCGGTCGAAGCGACTGACGTTGACGACCGATATAAAGAACCGGTATAATGAACGCACCTACCCCTTCTTCCCCTCAGTCTCACTCGACTGGTGTCAACTAAGTTTCCATCCTCTTTCAATACACCTTCAACCTGGCATAATCATTAAATCGCGCAGTATAATCTTCCAGTATTGCATACATGGATAATTATCTGATCACTTGCCCTCAGCTTACAAGACTTTTAACAAATCGAAGCCCAAATCGTTTCGCTTGGTTTAAAAAATACTCTGTATCACAGTTGGAACAGCTCTAGTGCAATAGTAATGCAGTTTCATACCTTGTGATAGCTTTATATACATATATATATTTATATATATATGGGTCGCGCGTGAGACTAGCATATCGGAAAGGTAACTGGCAATTTCTACTGAAACAATTAACTCTGAAGATTACTGAGTTATTGTGCTGTATGCCCGAACTTACTAAACTGTTTGAGTCAGAATGGTATAAAAAGATATTGTCCGGAGAAGCATCTCAGAGAAGAGAAGACGTTAACCCAGCGTTAAAACACTCCAGCAATACTAAGTGCAACATAAATCCATTTTTATTCCGGTCAAGAACAGTTTAGTGTTATACTGCAAACTCGCTGTACGGACAACATCAATAGTACTGACAACCTAAATAGTTTGATAAGAAAGGACGAGCATCATCGGCCAGAATCTATTAAAATTAGTTAATTGAGATCATGGAAGGAATAGGGTATCATCACAGTAGTTACGTCTGGAGCTTCAGCAAGAGATCGTTGAAAGTGGATCGTTATACATGGTACAAACCCAACTCCGTTGCCTTTGGAGCACGGATCAAACAAACCTTGATATACTGTGAAAATTAATTTGGAATTCTCAATAGACTCGAGCGCAAATGATGGTTGTGATACGGAAACAAAACCTTAACAGCAGACTGCATATATTCATCATGCTGTCATTGGGATCTGCACTAGTAAACACAATTTCCGCCCTTACTTCAGGCAAGTTGTATTAAAATGCTGGTACCAATTTCTGTTGATAAGTCTTTCACCAGCCGTAAAAATTTAAACTGCTTACAATTCTATTTGTCATACCATATTTAATTCATGATTCCGTCAGTAATTTCAGTTTGCTTATTTTGCACTTATGTAAAAGACTACAGGGAATCTCGTCAGGTAAGTGAATCATGGAAGGATTCACGAGGATTTTGAAAATCAGATGAGCCTAACATGTCTTCACGCGGTTATTCTGCTTTTCACGAACAATAGGAAAAACGTACATCGTGCGATCACAACTTTACGGGACAAACTTGAAAGCATGTAAACACATAGCTTTATTACTGCTTTACCACGGATCAGATAACAGTTATTAAATAAACTTCCACTTTTTCAATCACTTTGTTCATCTGGAAACAATATTCAGAATATAAACTAAAAAAACAACAATTTAAATTGTCGTCTTGGATGGGAACGTGAACTGAGTGGTTTCTATTACTAAACCTGAGTGGTTAAATGTGCCTAATAAAAGTATATGCGATACTCGATGTCCATCAGCTGGCAGTCAGAAAGGGGTTCAAGTTCACCTGTCGCGGAAGGTTCAAGTATACTGTACACCACACGCACATTCACTCTGACTGAAGGAAGTTATTTACTGTTGTTATTCTGTTGTTGTTTGCCTCAAGGTGCAGGTCAATCGTGTTTTTTATTGTATGTCGCCGATTCTTCCTTCTGTACTCAGTACTTCGGCCTGTAACGCTAGATGGAAGCGTGATGTGGAAACCTTTATAGATGACCGGCATAACATTGGCATACGCGCGCTGTTACTTACTCAACTGAAATTGGTAATTGAAAATCCCCGTAGCATTCATGAAAAACAAAGTTTCAGCGAACAGACTGTTTTCGATAAATTCTCCTCTTTGGCTGGTACAATTATATAAAATTAAGTGACGAGTAACAATGTTATTTATCAAAGACTACTGAAGGGGCAATGTAATTGGATGGAAGATTAACACTACTACGCCCTGGTTAGGAACACAAACGAAGTTGGTTCTAGTAGTCAGTGTTAATCAGGCTGGGTCAGTGGGACGGGGACAAATTGTTTCAAGGGTTGGACGGCCGTGTTCAGCCAAGGGAGCTTCAGGATTTGAACAAATTGTTTATACACATACAAATCCGGGTGACGTAGTCGGATTGCGACCGCCTCGGCTATCGA
>LUCH01000178.1:269917-299768 GCA_013368495.1 Paragonimus heterotremus
TCGATAGCCGAGGCGGTCGCAATCCGACTACGTCACCCGGATTTGTATGTGTATAAACAATTTGTTCAAATCCTGAAGCTCCCTTGGCTGAACACGGCCGTCCAACCCTTGAAACAATTTGTCCCCGTCCCACTGACCCAGCCTGATTAACACTGACTACTAGAACCAACTTCGTTTGTGTTCCTAACCAGGGCGTAGTAGTGTTAATCTTCCATCCAATTACATTGCCCCTTCAGTAGTCTTTGATAAATAACATTGTAACTTGTCACTTAATTTTATATAATTGTACCAGCCAAAGAGGAGAATTTATCGAAAACAGTCTGTTCGCTGAAACTTTGTTTTTCATGAAATTGGTAAGTCAATATTTTTCAGTGGCCTGATTCACCATTTGAGCAGTAGGCTCATTTACTTTCAATAAGGCCCTGCCAGAATATTGACAGGATGAGAAGGATGCTCCATCTCATGGATTGGCTTTTAAAAAGGTTCAGAATACTGACTGCTTCCCATGGTTTTCCTGAGCACATCCACATTTAATGCATTTGGGAAAGATGTACAAAATAAATTCTTGAACTACAAAACTTTAGATGTCTATATTATTGTTGACACACAAATGTCAGATACAATAAAATAGAAAAATGCGGATAGACTAAAATTCTACCCATTGATCTGTGTTCAGACGTCTGGCCTAACAAGCAAGTTCAAATACACTTCAACATACTAATATGCCTATAATTAGCGCGTGTGCGGTAATTAAAAAAATAAGCTTGTGCATTATTATTTTCTTCAACAGTGCCAGAAAAGAGGTAAAACTCACGGATACCGGATCAAATCGAAGACGAATTCTCAACCCAGGATCCACTGTCAGTTGCCAGTGACACTCGGTGAGAGGCGGATAAGTTGTTGGGTAGTATGGGTTCGTGAAATTTCCCACATTCTTCCCAGTGAGGTTGTACTGACAGTCTATTTGAAACAGTTTATGGGAGTGTAAATTGTAGAGCTAGAAATCAACGTTAGACTTTAATAGTCTTTTGAAATAAACTGTAGTGAACAACGGTTTTCTGTAACTCTATGTCACACGAATATAACAACAGAAAGGTTATCCCAAACGTATACAGGTGATAAAATACAAGAGTATAGATTTGCTGAGGCAAATTTCTGTTGGCGTTAGATTACACAGAGGGGATGTAGTGCAGGACAGTATTCTGTATTCTGCATATGCAACACTGACCTGAATTCTACACAAAAGTGCGTCCTCGTATATGAAGACGTTAACTTCCTCGTTTTTATGTGAGCAAAAATTATGGACACAGTTTTTAAACGAAAAACAGAAGTCCATAATGTAACTGTTGCGAATTCACTGGTGGATATTGAGACGTTACTGAACTGATTCGAGGTGACATAACAGAAATTTGCAGGAATTAGCACCCACTTCATTAGCGGATTAGTGTTAGACACTATTCAATGCGAGATCATCTTGCTTGAACTTGTGTTTGTTAGTTCTAATGCTCAGCCATTTATTTATTTGGTCGGAAAAAAACATCTACAAGGTCAAGTTGTTTATGCCATTTTGCAATGATAGGAAATTGAGTGTTCATAGTTTAACTGGTTGTAAGCACTTATTTTGTCTCCCAGATGCAGGTTCAAAGTAGACTTCATAATGAAGCAGATCTTTAAGGCTACAGAAAGAAGCACTTATTTGATGGAACAGTAAACACCGTGATTCGTTCTCTCGTGTACGAAGTGGCTACATCATACATGTGTGAACACTAGTTCCTTCATTACTGCGTGGATGCGCCGCTTGATTGTAAAAATATAACTCGTACGTTACTCAGTATTGACTCGGATATCCACTGTCACTTCAAAGCGCACAATCTCTAACGAGCAATCACTGTTTGAGCTCTTTGCAATACAACGAATCCGATGATGTTTAGACGTCAAATCGGCTTGCTTGTCAAAGGGTTTCTTTGCGCATCACAGTTTTCAATGTGAAGGAGGCTTCACTCCAGTAACTTCAACCGCACAAACTGCAATGCATATTGCATTCACCGATTGAAGGCATTTGAGGAAATCATAAACAGGTAGGTTTCTCTTTTAAACCCGATGTAACAACAGAAGAGCAATCCAAAATTTATTCGAATGTTATTACACCCCCGGCTTATTATTTCATACCAAATATACCATTGCAAAACCAGTGTTATTGAGAATAAGTTACAAAACAATCCACATGGAAATCTCCATGTAAAAATTTTGCTGGTGCACATGAGAGTGACACTTTGAGTTGATAAACACCGTTAAATATTCCGTGTTATTAATTTCTAGCACGAACTAATAGGTAAACAACTCACTGGAATTGGCGGCGATTAACTGCAGAAGATGAACTGTATGCAATACGATGACAAAGACACCAGCCATATTGCACTAGGCTAATTATGTGAGCGCTGACTTGCAGACAGAACCTACAGTAATATAGTCATCCAAAAACAGGACCTTGGTGTGTCTTTCGCTTATTTATGTTACTGATTGCTTGTCAAATCAAACTGCTCCAATAGAATCGGGGTCACTAACTAATCTAGGTCATCAATTAGCAAGATAGAGCACAAACTGTTTAGAGTGGTAATGAAAATGCTAGCAAATTATACATTGTACCCGAAGGGACTGTCGTCAACAAACCAAATCATCACTTTGAAGGCAGGCTTGGTATGATACAAATGGACAGTATGATGCATCCCGGCTTTAAACATTCCAATCAATTAAATCATTTGCAATCGTCAAGAATTTCGACAAAAACTGGTCATTTAGATATCACGTATGGTAAGGTCTGCTATTATTATATCAAGTTCTCTGTTTACTTGGGATAATAGGTACAGTTTTACTGTGCACATTCAACTGCAAAATACGTGGTTCCCTGAATTTCCGGCTGCATACAAAAATATCAAGTTTAGCAAAGGCAGCATCTCCAAATTGAAGAGGTTAGGAGCTTTAAGTCGAAAAAATTCATGCTTGCTGCATTCATTACAGTCAGAAAGCAGCTGAATTCTTGTAAGACATACTATTGCTTCCTAAGTTTATCGTACACATTTATCGACTGTAGTATAATGAGGAGGTCGTGGTCACACATTCGATAACGCTGACTGAAAGACACGCGTGCGCTTTGTCTGGACTGGAAAGTCTCGACTAAATACAGCAACTTTGGTTCTGTTGAGCTGATTGTTTCAAAGTCTTCACTGAAACATTAATGGTTGCAACGAGACCTTTGGACATTACAAATTCCCATGAGGTCCTGTTTAGCTCGCATATACTGACTGAGTAGGGATGATTAATATCATAGCTCCAAGACACTGTATAACTAGAATGACGAGTCAGTTGATTCCGCATGTTGATAAATGGCCTAACGGAGATGATCACAGTACCGCCAAGGTAAATGCAGTTTTGATACCCACGATAATAAGCATGCTGTAAGTAGAATATTTCATTAACAAATCAAACTTCTCAACGATTCAGCACAAGAAAGACAAAAATGTTCCGCCGTAAAAATCTCAAGTACTGGAAGAGAAATTTTAACAAGCCAATCTGTTCACAAACACTTATTTACTGATCGATAATAGTTTCCGAGCACACAAATAATTGAAGTTTGCATGTTTCCGAAGACTTTTCAGTTACTCTGTAATTATCGGTAACTAACAATATCTCATTTTCTACAGCAGTGCCTTCTCATCACATCTGGGAGGTTAATACAATTAAGTAAAATGACCGCATGACAAAACACAGCGAGTGTGCACAACAGTATGTTCCCCTCTCTGTGTGCACAATCACTTGAAAGTAATGTAAGAATACCTGGCTCATTTCTAGTTCCTTCCTACTATGAACATCACTGCAGCTCTGAGCCCACTCTAGTAACCTGAGCACAACTCAACCTCATCCGTTAATCGTGGACAGTGATTATTTGAATCATTATGATAGTCATCCTTAGACCATGTCAACACTCGTTTAGTCCAATACTTTGATTATCGTAACTCGTCTGAACTTCATAACTTTTGTGTTGCGTTTGCTCGGTTTGTTAATCCTACCAGTCCAATGAATTGTGCTTACATTCACATAGGTTATATAGTAACACACAGGTGATTGTTGCCTCTTTCCTCAAACAGACGTCATACTCCACTTCATCTCTTGTTAGGTCTAATCAACAGTGTGCATCTTTGCCACTAGTAGATTTAATTTTCTGTCACGCTCTCATAAGTCACCTATTTTGACAACTGCGCCAATAATTACACACTAAACACTATCGTATTATCACATGCAAACGCTTATCGATCCTTGACATGTGTCTTGTTTCTTCATGCTACCAAGCATGGAAAAGTTCGACTTTCAAGGTCATGTTGTTTACATTTATCACTAACTCTTTGGTGATCACATAGGTTGTCAAGTGTCTTCCAGCTTCGTTCAGTTTGTCTTGTGCAGATTTCAATAGCATTCAGTAGGACTTGCTGAACCAATCTTTAATAAATACAATCGATCCACTGATTCGGGCACAAACAGAT
The DNA here is from genome assembly GCA_013368495.1 of Paragonimus heterotremus. Classification (NCBI taxonomy): domain Eukaryota; kingdom Metazoa; phylum Platyhelminthes; class Trematoda; order Plagiorchiida; family Troglotrematidae; genus Paragonimus; species Paragonimus heterotremus. Next base: position 274,456 of record LUCH01000178.1, read on the forward strand.
TATGGTGAAGTTAGGACTAGTCTCGGAAATAGCTTAAAGCTTATAATCGTAATTGTTTCTGTAGAACATAGAGTTTCACGTAAACTTTAGTGAATTGAGAATTACCCCAGCCTACACATTAACTTCTTGATCAGAAAGCTCGAGTATTTCAGTTGTTGTAGTACAAATCGTCAGGGGAACTTGAGGACCTCAATGTTGGATGTAAACCTTAAGCTGCTGGCATAATGACATTTCGGTCCTTACACTCAGCAACCCTAGAGCCATTCTAACCAATTTACTAAAGTATCCAATCGCTCCCATTAATTCGTGTTCTAAGCGTACCGGCTAACATACCAAGTTTGTGATACGATGTTCTGATTGTTCTCCGACAGTTCCCTTTTCTTTCATTGTCTTATCCCTAACAAGATCAGAGCTCAGCTGGTCAATCTGAGCAACCAGTCTGTGACAAGGAGGTCGTTTTCAAACGCGCACTCATCACTGTGCTGATAAGTCAGTTAAAACAATCCTAACTCACATGTGGCCATCTAATTCCAACGAAATGATTTATCGGCCGTAAGATACCACCTTGCTGACTGCTTGCTGTATGCACTCTCAATTCTTGGCAAGTTTGTGCACTTGACCATACGGCATGCGTATACGTGCGTACGCTTGCCGCATCCACGTGCATCCAAGAAGGCTGGTAGAAGCTTTCGTTTTGAAACATACAGTACGTAAGTGATCATCTCCATATTGAAAAACTGATCACGTCAAGGTGTTTTGTACATAGATTAATACGGATTCCACAGTGTTTAAAGATTCCAAGTCAAAAAGTGAAGGAATGCACTATCGTTCTAACTGGGCTCACGGTAAGGTCCTTTCGTTGTAAATGCGTTTTGAGATTGAATGGCAGAGGTATCAGTGTTACTGAATTGAGATCAAATAAATCGATTTTTAAAGTATTCTGTCAACAAGAAGCGTCTTCTAGGGAGGTCAGAGATGTTTTAACAATAATGACATTTTATTTTGAAGGGAAGAATTTAATGGTTTCCATAGTGACAACCTTTCGGACGAGTCGATTTGCCTAGAGATTCGGTTGACAAATGGCGAAGCAGTGAACGAATGAGGTCCAGGGTCAACTAAAGTTATAATCAATTGGAGCACCTCTGATAAATTTAATCTGCAGTTACCCGTGTCCTGATTATTGACAAAAGCTCGTCCATTGTGATTTCAGTTTGTCGTCCTTATCTACTGGGGTTAAACAACATGAAACCCTGCCACATAATATACGGCACACAATGTACCTTGTTTGACCAGTTTTTTCAGTAAGTGATGTAGCTGTGTCGATCATACTACTCAGGTGTAAGCAAGCTACACAAATGTATCAACGTTCGGCACGTAACTAGTGGTGTTAACAGAACCTGAAGAAGTTCGAATGTAAGTTTTGACCTCCTGCTTGTAGACCGCTATTTATGGCTTCCACAAAAACCAGAACAAATTCGACGTCCAGTCGTGTATTCTACACTGTAACACTGCTTCGTGTTTGAACGTGTGTTTTCTTTCACTATGAACTACACGTAGAGATCAGATCATCAGGCCTACTTCCACTGACTTAATAATCTGACGTTCTTAAGAAGAACGATATTAAATACTTCTAATATGCGTGTTTTCCGAACAACTCCTGTGCCTGATGACTGGAATATCCCTCACCTTATACTTGTATTATGAGTTCGGATAGGGGTTAAGTTAGACGCAGTTAACTGTTGTATTGATAAGAACCTCGTAAAACTGTATCATCGTGTACTGGCGTTTTTTTATCATACTGATTGAAAACGGGTTATTTTGAGTCATCTAATTCTAGTTAGACAAAGGAATGTCAGAAAATCACACAAGTCTTATCAAGTACATCTTTAACAAAAGAATCTCAAATAAGTGGTAACCAAACACAAGTGCCCTTATTCGTGTTACGAACGATCACGCTTTCAAAATTCAACCACACTATATTCACCTAGTGTCTTTTAATGGGCTCAAAAGTGGCTATAAAATATCTCTATAATGTTTTGTATAATAAACTAATCACATCAAAACTGCTTCACGGTCGGTTCAATCAATCACCTTTAAATCAGTCGTGTTCATCTGATCAATAAATTGCTTCCAAGTAACGTTAATTAATGAAATTCCTCACTAAACATTTGGAGGAGCTGATTTCAGATTAAACACAGTTGGCAAACAGGTAATATTTTGCCATTTGCCGTGTTATTCGTTGCAGTCGACGATTGCGGCAAAATGATGAGTCAATTCGTTGTTGAACCCCGGATTTCTTTCCCACTAACATGTTACGCTGAGTTGGAAACAACCGTCTACAGTTCATGATATACTGTGCAAATATTCTCATTTCACGAAAGTAAACGGACTAATTTCAATGAGAACTCGGCGGAAAAATGCGCATATTTTTCTGCAAAACGCTAAATGAACTTTAAATGTCGTGTCTGCTGGGATCGCAGTCCTAAGCGGCAGAGACTATTGACATCACTTCCATGAAAAGAATCATCTAGGTAGCCCAATTTTCTCAACCATACATACATTTCACATTAATTAACATGTGTATTGAAATAAGATGAGTTTTACGCACTGTATGACCGACTGTCTTTTATCGGTTACATGGAAAAGCTGCATGATTGCTTGCGCCGTGTTCATGTGCATAGTCGGAACATTAAGAAAGCGGCTCCATTAACGATCATAATTGATTTCGGTGTGTTGTAGCGTACCCACCATTCGTTTAAAAGATGCGCCTTGACCTGTTGAGGTCACGTTGTAGAGAATCGTTTCAGGTACTGACATAAATGATCGCGGCAGCTTGAGTAATTATACTGAGATTGACTTTCGTGAATTGTATTGGTCTTCCGTGTATGTTTCAAGCTCGTCGTACAGTTCCTTCGAGGTGTTATTGAGGGCACCGTCGGCATAAAATGGATGGCGCCCACATATTCTCTAAGCTCTTAAATTCATACAGATCACTGCCGATCTTGTTTGAAAACAAACATCGTCGGATAAATAAATTAGCGGCCGACACAGCTTTGGCAACGAAGCGTGCAATACAGTTGAAGTAGAAGTTATAAAAGCATATACACCACCAGCAAGCAGACTGGAGTATAGAGCCTCTTTTGAAACTGGGTGAAGGTTTGTCTGAAACAGAAAGCTAAGATGAAATGTGAAGATGTCCAATGATCATCACCCCGAAGCTACATCTCAACAGAACAATAAATAAACCGCGGAATATGAGAATTCAACAGTTGTTTTATCTCCGGTAAGCCTGGTGTTAAACCATAAGTATTGCCTAAGTCGTTTCAACAACGAGGGTTATTGGTATGTTTCAGATAATTATCATCCCTGTAGAAATCATGCAAAACAAACTTTCAACGCACAAACTAACTTCGATAAATCCTGCTCTTTGTCTGGTACAATTATATAGAATTAAGTGCCGAGTTAGAATGTTCTTGGGCAACAAAATAACGCAGCGGTAATGTGATTGGACACATTAGTTGCCACCACTTCGTTGTGGTTTAGGACACAAACGAAGTAGATCCTAGGTAATCAGTGTTAACCAAGCTGGGACAGTTGGACGAGAACAAATGTTTTTACAGGTTGGAGAGCCTTGTTTTACCAAAGAAGCCCCTGGTGATGAAGTCGAATTACGACCACCCCGACTATTGACAGGATGCGGTGCACAGTCCTTATTCCCTTTTATGTATGTAATACCCAAAGGTCAATTTAAAAAATGAGCTATTAATTTAAATAAATCTCAATGTGTATAGTTAAATAAACGGGTGTGGTTACTAAGCTATTACAAACACGAAATCAACAGCAAAACAGTCCAGTTTGGATTTCTGTTCAACACATAAACTATGATAAATGTGAATACGTGAATCTATACTTGTCACATCTTTAGTGAGTTCGGATTACGGAATGTTGTTCAACAAACTCGCATGAGTAGCCGCTCAGTTTCCAAATCGGAATCAATCACGCGGAAGCATTTGGTGAATTCCAAAAAAGCATGCTTTATCGTTATTGAAGGCTTTCAAAATCTTTACCAGTCCTTCGTGTAGTGAAGCTGACACAAAAAATTGATGACGTTACCTCGGGAGGATTCGACCTCGTTTGGTATCCAACCAGGGTGGTAGTCACGTCACGCTTGACCCGCTAAAGCAAATGTGATACACTTCTGTTTCAATAGCACACTTTCGAACGCATGAGCATTCCTGGTTGAGAGTAATGGAACAGCTTTTCATTCTGTCGGCTAAATCGTACACCAGACCCACGTTCTTTGACAGCTTTTACCAACACTCCTCGGCTTTCTTGGAGTTCGTAAGAAGAATCTTTGCTCACAGATCTTAATTTTTGGACTACTAAATTTGATTGTTTAAGTCGATCGTCCTGCAGTTAAACGGGTAAGACGACCGTCAATGCGTTGATTACTTGTGGATTAAAAGAAATCAGCAGAAGCTGTACTCACTGGTGGAACTGTCCGGTTAGGCCAGTCCCTCTCCTTTGACTTTTCGGTTAGGAGTTGCCCTCGGTACGAAAAAACCCCTGCGGAATTTCATTTCTGTTAGTTCTAGGCTAGCACTTTGTTTGCCAAACAAAGAGAAAGGAAGCTGGAAAAAATGACAACACATAGGCATGCGTCCAGTAGATTCTGACTTAGAAAATGGAGACGTAGGTCAGCAAGTTTGTTGAACAGCATTCTGCAGATCAACATGACCATGCTTAAAGTAGTTTGGGTGTTGAGTGGAAAACAAACGTATGCCGATTTTATCCTTGAGTTTGCTTTTCTAATAGCCTGACAACCAGACCTGTTCTATTCGCTTTAGCATACACATTTCGCCCTTCATTGAAAGTAGTCAACCCGCTGAATCGGCCAGCGAAACTACTCGTTTATTCTTTATTCTAGTAGTTTGAAGTACGCAGTGGTAATCGAAAGTGCACTTAGCTCAAACTCAGAGCTTGGTTCTCAGCAGTAAGAATAACGCAGCACATTAGCCAACGAAATCGTAACGTACTCAGCATCTGTACAACGTAATTATTCATGCAGTAAAACAACATTAGCATACAATGTTCGATTATGAATTACAATCAATACAGTGACACATCGGTGGTTGTGAATGGAATTTTTCTGTTGATGCGATGTGCTAAGGGAAGAAGCGGAAACGGAAGTAGCGTTGAATCGTTTTGACGGGTCCAATGTTTGAAGTTTTGTTAGGTTTAACGTCTATAGTCCGCACAGTGCTCTCCAGCCGGGTAACGTTTTGATGCTTCTGAATCCGTCTAAACAGAGGTAGCAGTCGTTCGGAATCTCGTTTATCCTGCTTCCTTTTAATTGGAACAAATGCTGGGATTGTACTACTAGAAACCAACGCCACTCGGTTGTTGGAACTGGCGGTTAGCGCATTCACTGTCCATGTTTCCGAAGTTGCCAGAGGCAACATAAGAAAGTTGTTTAAAGAGATTTGTATGTGAAGACTTCTGGATCGTCTTGCATTGGAAAACAATACCTCGAGTGAATACAACATATATTTCCCACAGTCTTCGGTTGAAGCTCAATGATCTTCTCCCAACCAAACGAGATCAGTAAATTCTGTGGACCTGATCTGTCCGGATTTTTATGAACCTCATAAAGTCGGTTTGTGGTTAACAAGTCCAACATATTTATCAGGTAACATTTTAACGAACGATGCGTGAAGCTCAAAGTAGACGACTACTTCAGCTCAAATAAACACCACACCACATTCGCCAGTAAGCAAGGCTTTGTTTCCGTGGTTATTCGGTTCGATCAGATACATGATAGCTGCCCCTTGGTTACTTAAATTTCTTACGTTGGGAAAAGACAGAACAAAATTGTCTACCACAGATTTTTACTATTTGTCACAACGTTCCTACACAGTTTACGATATTCCTCACAGTGTTGACCATAATTCGTGTTATTAATATAGATGATTACTGCTACTGATATTTGAACGAGAATAATGACCGAATCACCAATGAAAACAGAGCACTGTGCCTTTCACTCCTACCTCGATAAACAAAACATTCACCGTGTTTGTGCATTCGACTTGCTTCTGAATCGCACGTCGCCAGTGTGATTGAATATAATGAATACCAACAGTTAACGATAATTTTTAATAGTCGCATTCAGCTGTTTTCTAAGTATTTTCCTTTCCGTCAGGCAATCCATTTTGTAATATTCTTCTCGGGGCTAAAATCACAACTAGCTCTGTGCCTTGCTACCTTGATGTGCTTTATCTGTACACCCTATTTTCCAGGGTCGATATCACTCTATGGAGGTAAACAAGCTAAATCGTGGTTTCCATTATCGTTTGAATTCCGATATTGAGAACTGACTGGGTATTATTCTACTGGAATGTTCTAACAACTGATGCGCATATAAGATTTGAAATTTTTCCTAAAGTTGTCTTATGGGTTTCTGTAACTTCGTTTTTTTGCTGTGTTTGTGTATACGTTCAGGATGTAATCGATTATGTATTTTCTTAGTCCGGTTTAATTAGTGGTTCCTGGTAACTGATAACCGTGTGAACACTACCCAATGTCGAAAACGTTGTCTGAGCACGTTGACAGCTCTTTCATCTGCAGTAATACTCTAATGCTCACTTCGTTTTTGAATGTGGACTCACTTCTTTGGTCTGTTTACTCGTAGGTAGAATTTTCCAATAAGGGAATTTTGTCCGATCAAAAACAAGACTCTGTCAGTTTTTATCCAGGCTTCTGAGTGAAGCCGCCATGCAAGTCAAGGATGTAAAAGGTGAACCAACTGGTAGAGCATGAATACAAAACCTTAAATGAGCAGTTATTAATCGGGCCACACTCTCTGTGAAGTCTCGACTGCTAACATTTCTCCGAGATTTAAATGTAGACGACAAACGCTCCGTAACCCTTCTAGCAGAGCTGCAACAACTCATCTGCAACTAATACATAGATGAATCCTTTTCCCCCGGATTCTGGCCTACAGAAGTGTTGGAAGTAGCATAAACAATAGTTTCCTTCGTTGGCTCGTGAACTCTTGCTGAGACAGCAAAAGTCAATGGTCAGTTGGTGAAGCGTTTTCAATCTCTGCCTGGTTACTTAGGTGTAACACATCTTATTGTACGTCTTGCAATAGGCACACGTGCTCCTGACAATTTGGTTATCCTGAAACCTGGTCCGACAAGCATCGAGGACCTAAGATCAGAATCTGTAGCTTTGCGGCACGGTTTGAACAAACTTTCGTCAAGATGTTCCCCAGTTTGTCAACCTAGCATATGATCCACGTGACAGACTTCGGTCAAAAACTGACTGTTGTTGGTACCATGAAGCTTTTGGTAATGCAACCAGGTAGTGCATCAAATCCTGCATTTACGCATCATCAAGGCAATCAACTTTTATTGACAAAATCTACTATCAGCGATGACTCTCCCCCGTCACTTCATTTTTGTGCGGGATGTAGAAACCGGAAGTATGTTTCTGGTTGCTACCGTGGCGTAGGTTAGCGCCGTTTTCTGTACGAAAGATAGAGTGTCAAACTCGTGAAGTTTTCCGCTTCGTGCTGTCAATAATCTTCTTATATCCACTTGCGGACAGCGTTGGTTAAACCTTAATTTGGGTTCCCCTAGGACATTCCTGAAGTAAAACCCCCACACGGACAATATTTTGTTTGCTAATTCTTCACGACCGGAATACCTTACTAAAATTTGCGCCATACTGGAACGTTTGAGTTAACATGTCACAATTAACTCTATCAGGTGCGAACTAGGTATGACCACAATTAAGTTTTTGGGTCATCAAATTTCAGAACACGAAATTGCCATACTAACGGGTAATATCAGAGCTATCCGTGAATTCTACGAGTCGAATTCCTTTAGATGACTTCGTCGTTTTAGTGGTCTGGCCAACTACTACAGTAGTAAAGCTGTACGAAATTTGTCGGTCAACTGTTGATTGAATCTATGTTAAGCAGTTAAAAAGTACTCAGAATTCACTATGTAGAAGAATATCTAGGAAAAACTATTTGCTTAGAGTATTAACTACTAACTCAGATATAGAATACTTGTCCAAGAAAACGGGGTGACCATATGAAACAACCCAGTACTTCACCCAGCCATACTCAAGCAATGATGATGAGATCATTGGTTGCGTAAACAACTGCTTTTGCTAACTGAAGGTAGGTTGTCACTTCGAAGCTTCGCTTAGCCTTCTCCTTTCGGTAGATCACAACAAGATGTGAAATGTTCCTTCCAAATTAAACACCACAAACCATGTGAACATTAGCTAGTACTATACTCAAAGGACGTAACCAGCGCAAAAGTTTCATGCTCCAAATTAGGGTCATCCAATCAATAAGTAATTTCTAAGTAACACCAGTCACGAACACTATACTATACAAAAAGGTGCCCCCTCTGGTTCCTTGATTAACAAGAAACACTTGTTGAACACGTGAGTGATTTCTACTCACCCAGCACATAGTTAGTTGGAGGCTAGGATTATCACCAAGTGGTCAGCAGATATGTTAACGGATTTATCAACACGCCTTACCGAAAACATTGAGCAAACTCCCACAGATAATTAGAGACAGATTAGCTCTAAGTAGCTCTTTACAAACAACTGTTCACTGCTGAATGAACTTTAGGTATGCGTTATTAAACTAAATGTACCATTTTTCTGTGATTTCAACTGATGCATTTTCATTTCAAATGCAATGTCTGTTGAAATCCCAGTCCCAAGTTACAGGCACTGCTGATAGCAAATTTGTGAAATGTCATAAGTAGATGACATTTTTCTCGGGTGCTTGTGTGTATATTAACGTAGTTAGCAGTCACACCTAAATAAAACCATTGTCTTCAACTACACATGACCGATTGTCTTTTATCGGGTCCATGTAGAGATAGCTTGGATGTTTATGCCGCGTTCATGTGTACAGTCGGAACATTGGCAAATTGGTTTCTATAACTGCCGTTACTGATTTATTGTGTTGTTTCAATCGCTGGATCACCACAGCTCAAATTGTGCTTATCAAGTTGTAGAGAGCCGCAGTATTCATGTTTGTAAGTATATATGTAAGTATGTGTGTTTAAGTTACAGGTGAGTAGTTTAGAATTCGATTGAGTTCAGTTGGGAACCACCCGCTCATGAGGAGTTTTATTACATGCGTGATTCTAATGGAGTACTTCTGTTTGAGAATGTCCAGTACGAACATCCTTCTGAAGGCGAAAGTAATAATCAAAAACACACACACAGTGACGTAACTGACTTCAATAAACTGAATGCTTACATTATCGTCACATCATGATAGAAGCTGGAACAACTTTTCTCACAATGCATATGAATGGAAAAGTCAGACTTATTTGTTCAGTTTTTAATGACTTTTCCTATGTGACTGTGTCTACACAAATTACAAGACTTCACCGCTCCGCACTCTCACCAAGGTTTTACTTTTTCTAAATGGTTTACATGAACGCTGTCATTTGATTCTGCATCTCTGTGAGAACCTTAAACTGTGAATATAAACTGGGAACAGCGGTTTTTCCTCTAAAAATTCCACCCTAAGCATCTTCGTTTTTCTCCTATATGATTAGAGTTGATGTACATGATGTCTGATTTTTCCTGTCTAACATAGTAAGCTATTTTCGATTAGGAAACAAAAGCATTTGACGTAACCCAAAGAACAATGTTTCGCCTAATTCGAACGTTTTAAAATTCACACATTTGCATGTGACTATCTTTAACTGGGTTGCTTGGTAAGTAATTTACACAAAATAACCCTTGACAAGTTCTGTACATTGACACTTAACTGTACATTGAACAAAATCGAGTGATAGTAACGTCACAAATAACAAGCTAGCCGTCCGCTTGTTAACGATGCTCACGGCAACCACAAAACTTTGTGTCACACATTACATGCTATCACGAACAACAAGGCCGATACTGAAACACCCGGTTCCCCTTATACAATTCATCAGAATAACAAGAGGACATACACTGCGAGATGCAAAGAATCGATTACATAAAACGTTCAGTTATTTCGGTTTAGGGTGGGGTGACAAAATGAGGAAATGAACGAGCGTCACATGGGTGCAGTCAGGATGGGGTAAGCGGCTTTGGTGCCACGACAACTAGGGTCATTGCAACAGCAACTTCTGGCAACAGAGAGCCGGTGCATGACGCTTCAATAACAACGCCTTGGAAAAAACCAACATTTTGTGGTCGCCATTGCGTAATAAGAGCATAAACAAAGTGATGGGTCAACCGTATGATTTGTTATGAAGAAGTGTTTCGCTATAGGACGTGCCGGCTTTCCCTTCGAATGCTGACACGCTGACGCGCGTTTTCATCGTCTACGCCAGCTACTCGATGACATAATCAACCTTTAGATTACTGATGAGTAGTCGGGGATTTGGTTAATTTTTAAAGTTGAACATCACTCACAATTGATCGCAGCTGTCGCATCCCCATAGACTTTCCAGTCGGCAGTGGCGATGATATGCACTACTGACGAGCTCTAATGAGAGCGAAACTCGAGTCTAGTGCTTCTTTTCGAAAGGGGCCGACTGGAAAGTCTATGGGGATGCGACAGCTGCGATCAATTGTGAGTGATGTTCAACTCTAAAAAAGTAATCAACCTTGCCTTGTCACAAGTTTTGGTCCATTCCGCTAATGTGTTTAATCTTTTTATTGACAATTTGTTGAAACCTGATGACTGCAACCCTTAGTCGGATCACTTTGCACTACAGATGTACGAACTGGGTGGTAGTTAACCCGTGGGTACTGGACTTTCTATAGACACGCATGCACTGGACACTTCAAACAGTTTATGCAAGTTTATATCCCCATCTAGGGCGAACCTCGATTTATAACGTCAGGCGTTGGAAACAAATGTGTACATAAACCTTGTACACAGCTGTGAGGTCGGTCCAGACCGAACTGCAACATGTCAACCCTAGTTGTATTCATGAAATAACTTGCAAACTCAACCAACCATGCATGTCACGGGTTGAAACTAAAATTTAAGAAGACGTACACCAAGTTGTCTTCGGGTCAATGAGACAAATATTTTGCGCTTAAGGAAACACTTGTACGCCGGAGAAAGATAAACAACAGCATCAACGGGACGAATCTACATCCAACTTCAATGTCTTCAAACATCAGACAGGTAATTATTTTACTGAGTATGCATTTTACTCACTTTATATGGCTTAGATGGCTTAGCTGTTTTCACTGAAGACAGTGAAACAGAACAGTAGACTAAAACCAATGAGAGCGAAGGAGCTGCCGCAGAGGCACTTTGACCGGCCATCGTGCTAAAAGTATTCGACCTGATTTCAAAGACTGATGGTCCCCATTTTAATTAGATCGCATAATTAATAAGAACGATAGTTCAGAAATGAACACTTGGTTAGTGTATGATTTAAATGGGGTAGCGACAGTTTAGTGCATGACGCAATAACTCGTTTCTCTTATACAGGCGTTAACCGAGCGGAATATGTAAAAAGGCCATTGAGAATGGTGACCGAATACTTATCAGATGAAATGTACAACATGGTTTGATGCAGCGCTATAAACGACATCGACAAGGAACAAGTCATGAAACGTAGAGACTGGTCGTTGATGACTTATCAGACCGGAGGTATGTGTGAATTCTCGAGTCACGCCATGAAGTCATGATATGCGAGCAAACAGTTGAACAGTATATATAATTCAACATTTACATACGCGAAGCTACAAGTTTCGGAGATATTTTACATACAGCAAACCAATGGAATCTGCAGATGGCTACAGTAGAGTAGTTAACTGTAAACTAGCCCGAAATCAGGATATGAAACACGAGAACTAGCGTCATACGGTCAGAGTGTGTGTAACACAGATGAACCCTCCAAAGCGTCATACTGCTTAAAACAATCGATTTTAATGTTTCCAAGAAATAGATTTATAGCAGAGGAGCACTGTGTTAACAGTGTTTGTTGCAAATTAACTAAAATTACGTTTCTTTTTGTTCACTGTAAGTTTTCGTAGTCATCTATTTAGTATTGTCTTTCTTCTAATCAGAACTGTCAAAAAAAGTGTATTGTGTCCACCTTTCATGATTAGATTTCGTAAATCTATTATGTACGTTTTAGATACGTAGTTTTGTTAAGTACATCTGTAAACCTGTTTGAAAACGTCATCATTTTTTATTTGATTGACAACAGGAAGTTTCCGTGCCTCGTCTCCATCTTCTTCTGCTTGGATTTGTGACTGGTGAAGCAATTGCTTGGTGAAATCTTTTAGCTCCACGCACCTGCTGATCTACTAAAACCCAACAGTTTGCCATGTTACGCCATGTGTGAAATTGTTTATCCATTTTCCTCTGAACGTATTATCTGACGTTGTCCTTCTTTTATGTGTGGTGGCTTTTTCAACTCAATAAACAGCGACTTGTCAGTGAGTCGTTATACTGTTATTGATATATTCTCTATTTTATTTTTACGCATACCTTTTTTAATCGTCCGTTACTGTCACAGCCCTTATTTGGTTTTATCACATTTCTGGTCATTTACATCATTTAGTTGATTAGGCCATTACAAGCATACAGTAATTTTGTTGGTCAACAGGAGGATTATCCGCAATCCAGGTTATTCTAAACATTTTCTGTTCGCGACACAATTTCATTTTTGCAGAATGCTGGCAAACCCATAACGTATAGATTGTGTGAGAAGGGCTCATATCTTAATTTATATCGTTAGATTTATAGATTTAAATACGACGCTTACATAGGATTTCCGAATAACAGGTTTAGGGACGTGTCGATAAGGATCATTCAAAAACTGCATAAATTTATGAACGAACAAACGTGTAACAAGTTTTCAATGTAAAGGTGACAACTCCAGCAGGCACAATCAACTCAGTTTATCATGAGTTGCATTTCCTTCTTAAACATGAGCTGAACATCAATATAACTCGAAGCAAATTATACGCAACATCACGTCCCATAACCGTTTTGTTATCTTAAGAAAATCACCAGTTGAAGTTTTATTCTCATTTCAATATTTCCTCATCAAAACACTGAAGAACATCTACTGGTTTTACGATAAACAACTGGTACTAACGGACACCATCAAGATGATGAAGAGTTGCTCCAATCTAGCTAAGTCTTACTGGGGCCATGCACATCGGAAAATATGTATCAGAATCGTTATCCAGAAGCTTATTCCAAAGGTCACATAATGCCTGGTACCAGAACTGCAAAGATGTGTGTAAGGTTCTATCTTCAACCGGTGCGTTTTCATTACCTATGATGTGATTCATCCAAACCAAAATGATTCTCTGATAACACCAACCAGCCATGAGAACAACTGAAGAGGTTTATCTCGAACAATATGCACCCACATTCTGTCATATTCATGCTGGTGTGCGATTTCACATCAATTATCACACGGAGTAATTGACAGTGTAAGCTTTTCATGTTCATCTGAAAGATTATCTTATTATTCATTCCTCGTGAATAATGTACACATGTTTATATGATGTGGTAATGTTAGCCATATGATCGGATATGTAGTGTGTAAAATTCATTGTCGTTTGTTTAAAGTTCGGTTGTTGTAAAGTTTTGTTCGTCTCCCTGTCAATATGAGCCGTACTTTTGTTTTGGTTTAACACCAAAGTACGACTTCTGTTTCTCTTTATAGTTGGCTTTTAGTAAACTATTAACTAGCCTGAAAAATAGCCCATCTTTGGGTCTCCAACGCTTGATGGTTCATCCTGATTCCAGGCTTTTTGATATCCTTTGACTCCATTAATATGAACTGTCTAATGAAGTATTCGTCTCGTGCGTGATGAGCTGAACATTTTTACGACAATGGATATCTCTTGTCAAGGTTGCTTTGCGTCACGCGCAGCCAATATACGGTTACATTATTAATATATACTGACATGGTTCGCTGATTATCGAAAAACCGTAGTTTTTGATCGGAGCAAGTTAATTTTTGTGTATGAGTATGCAATGTCATGCCTAAACACTGCTTTTTATATGATCATAACTGCAACAGCCAACGTCTGATAGCTGGGTTACATGTAATCCAAAAATGGTTTTCCCAAGTGAAAACAAGATTGGACTCAAATATTTACAGTGACATTGGCGGAACGTACAAGCAGTTCAAATATATAGGCCAAGGTGTCTAACTGCGATAGTAATTCTCAGCGATGTCAATGGGCACCGAACAGGTCCTTCCAAATGAAAGGTTGACCCTGACAGGAATAGACCAACTAACGACTAGCCAACCGCTCCACACACATTTTATAACAAATTCGCTCGGCAAAACGGAATGGGGTGAGGGGACACGGAGACTTAGCATCAGACTGTTGAGTGAAACAGAGAACATAAATGGGTGAAGGGATTTTTCTTGGTTCAGCGATCAATAGTTTTATAATAACATCAAGTTTCCACTCGGTACACTGTGTTTACTAATAGTATTTTTTGTGCCCCTGGCATTTTGTCTACAATTTCTCAGTATTTCTGAACACTTCTTTGTGAATCCTCTTTGGCTGACTATGTCAATAAATATTTGGATGAAATAAACTGCTTCCTGACATCATTTATTTGTTCATTCATCTTTCATAATGTTGAAATTAATAATGACAAAACTCGAAGTTTCTGCTGCGTTTGTCTCATGATGAATTTTGGGAACCAACACTCTAGGTATGCCACAATGAAACGGTTGTCACAGCAAGGTGAATAGTATTTGCAACCAACGCATTTCCCTCCGTTTTCAGTTCTCTGTTTTTCGATCCCCAGACGGAATTGAATGATTCGTTTTCATTGATTCTCTATCATGTTCTATATATCCTCCTCAAAAGCGGAACCATGAATTGCATCTGATGGCCGAAGTGTATCTTTTCACAGTACATCTGCTGAGACATATGATGCTAACAGTGTACATGCAAATTAGCTTATACTGCCTTTGAGCAGCGTTCAAAGAAACCTTCGCATTCAGCATTTCATGATGTACTGACTGCCACAAACAGGTGGGTTTGACCGCCAAATTGCTGACCCTTTCTGATAAGCTATTGGAATCACCACCAGCATAGTAAAATTTCTTAGCATAGGATCTACTGTTAGTAATATTCACCTCAACGGCAACGGAAAGACTGTGGTAATCGAATGACAGGGAAAATATTTATTCGCATTGATCACATGGTTTCTCAAAAATCCACAATCGAAAGGGTTCCTCTGTAACTTATACACTGTAGAAATCCCGTGGTCTTTCTAGGCGGTTTTTGTAATCTGCTGAATTTTTAAAAGAAGATCACGTTGTATGCAGTCTAACTTCCTCTAAACTTATCATCAACCCCCAGGCCAGTCTCTAACTTTGTCATTGACTGATCCACAGTTTCACACTGATTAGCTGAGATCAACAGAAATCTGCAGCGATCGAAAGACCGTATGTGTTTCGGCAAGTTTAGTTTCACCTGGCGAATCCAACTTATATCAATAATTGGTATATGCTCAGCCACTCTACAACTTGCTTTCTACCAAGCTCTTCCATGATCTGTTATCATTTCTAGTTATGTGACCTGCTCATTGTCATCAAATTCAACACCAGTCCACAATTTCTGACGACATCTAAATGTGCAATTTATTTGACGGTATTGGGTACTTTGCAGTTAACTGTGCTCAGGTAGCGATAGCACCCAATGGTATACAGTCTGCTAATCCTGAGACATCTTCATTGGCTGAGTGACTTTTATCACTTACTTAGCGCATCCCACACATAGAGATGATGAACCGCAGTGTAGATATCTGCATCACTGCGCGGAATGTACCAATCACTTTTCCACGGTCATACCGACTGCATCTGTGTAATTTGAAATTCATCTTACGCTACATCCGGACATAACTTGACTTTCAAACATGGATTTGGTTATTAACATCATATATAATAATACGGAAATATCATGATCACTGAAGAAATTGTTGTTTTTATCGAACAATCAAACTTACCACAGTCCCAGATAAATATTGATTGCCACATGTGCACGAGGTTTTCCTTAGTATTCTTTTACTTGGTGTTTTGTTTAAGAAAATCCCACCAAGAACTCTGATATTTTCTGGGAATTGTAAAGGAGTGCCATAAAGACGGTAACCACCGTGTTTTTCTTGATCTTTTCGAGTCAGTCGGAGGCCATTTGGACTTTCTTGACTATCCCAACCACTTTGCGGATACATGCATCAAGACTGCCTTTCTCTATGCACACGTCAACGGTATCCTTACTCTCAAGTGGTGCGAGGATGGACGTCTTACAAATTTAAGCCACAACTGTAAGAAACGAAAGCACAGGAGGCTTGTAGTTCATGATGTTGCATGATGCGACAGAGAATCGTAGTACCAGAATTCATTTGAGCACAACTACTTGTAGGTGGCCGCTAGGCAGATACATTTCGTTACACTGTCGCTAGCTACCAATAGCCATTTCTCAAGGGGGAAGTTGGACAAACTACATTTTATTTATTCTCTCCAACCGAATGATTTTTATAATACGGATTGATCCAAATTCAGTGCCATTCTGGGCAAATTTGGAGTGCGGTGCACACTACTGGTTTTGTGCTTTCCTGTGCACAACTTCATTCATTCACGGCATTTTGTAATCCAGTAGCGGGTACAGTAAGTTTCTTTTTTAAAGTATATGCCCGTAGAAATGACCAATTACCGCTTGAAAGCCCAATAAGGGTTTCCTGAACTATTTGTTCAATCTTGCCACGCGCTATACAGAGCTTTGCACGCTCAGATCCAATATATCCAGATGAACATCCTGTGGTAAGTGTTTCTGCGTGACGTCCTACCAGCTTGGAAAAACCTGGTGTCTGTGTAAATCAAGAAAACTTCTTTAAAAGTCAATGAAGACCGTAAGAGGTTCTCGTGATTTTGAAGGACACACCCAACTAGTTGGTTTCTTGAACGAGGATGAACGTGATGCAGTCAACTGGTTTCCGTCGTAAGACATCAAGTGGAATTCCAAACTGAAACCGATAACGAAGTCACGTGACTTAATAAAGTTAAAGATGGTGTCAAACTGATAACCAAACTCTTTCGGGTTGTTCTAATACTTCTTTTGGCTCTAAGCTGTTGTCAGCCTTCCTCTGAAGCAGTCATACAAAAGAGGCTGTAGTGACATTCTCCATGAACACACTAACCAATCAGGAATAATGAATGACGAGCCGTAGCGTTCACAATTCAGTTCTGTTGAGCAGATAAAAGTACAACGCCACAAACTACGTACCAGAGGAGGGATTAGCTGCTATTGGTAATAGATTAGTCTAGTGCTCACCGTACAGTGTACTTCGTTTGCAGTTGGCGTGAAAGGCAGACAAAGAAAATCAATAGGCATCAAAATATTCCTTCGACGGATCGCAAGAAATGGGTGGCGCACTAAGTCATTGTCAACGTTGTGACTACAGTATACTCGAAAGCAATCATCTGTGATTCATCGGGTCGTCCACCAATTAAAAGATCATGTGACCGAACTGCATTCCACCGCTGTGGCAAGCGCAAACAACTGTGAGTATGCTGCTGTCAAAAAGTGACGTTTACAGCGAACGTTGTCTTCCTACAAACAAACCGATCTATTTGAGCCCCCCATCTCAAATAACTGTCCACTTTTGTATCCTTGACCATCACTCCCATGGGCTTGCACAAACAAAATTTCTCAGCTAAATAAATCCGTCGATTTAGAAGCCAAGTGCTTTCAACACTTTCTTTGCAACCGCCAGCAAGAGGGATTTCTTCCCATCCCAAGTGTCTTCCGAGACATTTAAAATATGCAGTTTCGTGGTCTGCGCTTTTACACCACCGAACTGGTATTATGTTCTACCTCTCCGAGAATTTTTTAACCACTACATCTTACTAGATCTTCCGTACTGGAAGTTTAAGATTACTTACTCAAGGTTACTGTATTTAGTACGACAGACCCACACAAGGCCCATTCTAGCATATCAAATAAGTGGTTAGTAGTCTAACGGTAGTCATTATTAAGTTGTTTAATCCAACACTGCGGAACAGCGTCCTCCCAAAAGCACAAAACGTATCCACGTCCACGCCTACCTCCAAGACAGATGGTCGACACTTCTATGCAAACTGGAGCATTTGTTAAAATTCTTCATCCTCAAAACCTTCTTCTAGAATAATGTTTTCTCTTCTACTAAGCATGGCTTCCCCATAACGAGTCAAGCTTGAAGAATACGCTTACAAATACATCAGCAGAAGCCAAATACTGTGTTCACAGTTCATATGCTACCCTCTTCAACTTTCACCCCCCCCCTGGTCCCCTCAGGGACAAACTGGATGATCACAACAACCAAAGATGGGTTCTTGTCTAGATTTTCTTCGTTCTAGATGACAAAACTGTTAAGGTGAAATCCTCGTCAGACCTTTCATCGTCCACTTCCATTTCTGCCGGTGTTTCGCCGACTAATATTTTCCAGTTACATGAACGACCCCCCGTGATAATATTTCTACTGTTAGTCATCTCCAAGATGAAGACTTAAAGCTTTAAAATACCACCGATCCCAGTACTCTACGGATGAATGTTGACGCAATTAGACGGAAGTAAGACAACCGGAGTCACTCATTTAATGGCAGTAAAAATGAACACTTTTCGTTCACCAGAAACTTCGTCAATATGTCTACGAACCACATTCAGTTTAGCAGGGGAGATATCCCGAGCTTCAGTCTTCAGGAAGGTCCACACTTCTGGTTGTTGCCTATACTACACTTGATCCACCATCATGAGATGCCGGTAAAATAACGGTTCGCTAAACTTATTGTGATGAAACTGACCTTTTTTCACATAACCGGAAAACTTTTCAAACACTTTATGGGTTCATGTAAGACTGCCGCTTGAATACGCTGATCATTTCAGTGTATACACGCTTGAGGAACGACATACTGGTCATTGAGCGTGCACAGCAAGCAGTTACCAACCTGTTCACCGGTCTGTGGCGTTTGACTCAAGAGTTGTGAATTGGCATTCTTGTACTTCATCTATTTGACTCTGGGCGACTTCGTGGCAAGTTGGTTTCCACGCACATTTTATTTAACGTGAATCTTGTGTAACAGTCCTTCATTCTGTCGATGAATAGCAGCGAACGGTTATGATAGGAAACCTTACAAGCTTTATCCCCAGTCCTTCGTTGGGCAGTAATTTTTTTCTTACAGGTTTATCAGTCACCCGAACGACTTGACGTCACAGGTTCTCAGTTGCTTTAGCGTTAATCGTTTTAAGATCATGTTAAATTCCCACTATTTTTCGTTCTTTTGGTAATCTTCAAAAGTTAAGTTACATCTTGATTTCAGTTATTATCTTCTAGATCAACCAACGTGCACCCACTACGGAAACATTTCGGAGTTGGATGATTTAGGCTTCCAGTCTCGAATACGTAAACTGATCGGCGAACTCTCTAGATGTCCAATATAGAGGCTATCCCAGTATTATGCAACGTAGCGAAGTTTTCTTATGCTAAAAGGGATTGTTACGACTTTGTTGGTTATAAGTTTATTGAACTTACTGAAGTCGACTCAGAATCAAAGATCCTCATTTTGTTCTTTTATTACTGGAACGTGGAAACTGAACTAACCATCCTCCTCCTTGAGGATTTACTTTTTCAGTGTGTTTTTAAATTGCCGTGCAATTTTTCACTGCAGAGTCAGTGAAATTTTTATGGGACCTAATGGTCAAGATCGCCTTGGTTTATCATGGCTTTCTTGTCCAGTGTAGCCAATGTAGCTATGCGGGTACTGAGTTATCATGAACAATTCTCAAAATGTGTAGCTCTCTCCATTAAATAGCTGACCCTCACATGTTAAAATAAATATGGATGGGTTCGTTTCACTCTGCCTAATCTGTGGTTTGCTCCTCTAGATTAGTAGATTCACATCATACTCTGATTTACAAGCTCAGCTTGTTTCAACCCAAACACGTTTTCAGCATTGTCAAGATTAATAGTAGGATCAGGTCTGATGTGCGTCAGAGGAAATGACGAACATCAGTTTGCCTACGTGTCCATCATTACAGATGTCACATTATACCATGCCTTCGACTTTAAGCACAACCTTATTTACAGTTTGAATAACGACCGCACTTTAATGAAAGACCTTCGCTGGCCTAGGTTTAACCAGACAAACGATGTTCCAGGCTCCTACTGATTTCCACCTCCGCAGGAAATACTGTCTTGCTGGTGACATTCGTTATTGGGTTTTCCAGCCCAAACAAAATAAATCGAAATAAGGCTATCTCAGTGCTGCTCTTTGCTCATTTGGTATACTCGCCGCCAAATCTGTAAAGCACGTCAATATGATTTTCTTCTTTTTCCCTTATCCTCAAAGCCGACACCTCATAAGCCGGCTTCTTCGATTACGGATAAGAATTAATTCACTTTACTTGCTTTAGTTACGTTGGCTTGGTTGACTACCAGGGTGTATACAGCCAGCAATCGGTCACTTCTTCCAAGGCCCTCAACCGGACACTGAGGATAGTCTTGGAATGTCTTCGGATTGCTTGTATCATTCCATTCATGAACCGAACAATCAGCTTGAGCCTTCTCAAAACCTTGTTCAATTCTAGCAAGGCCCTTTTCAACGCTGTCCACAGTTACACGGTGCAAACGGAGGTTTGGATTTCGGGACTGATCCAGGCGCTTTTGAAATGCAGCACTCCCAACCGGTGGTCGGTGGGAGGTACTAAACTCGGCATTTGTCTTCTTCTTCGCCACTACTCAGGGCAAACAGGCAGGGTCCCTTAGTGCCATTATCAGTGTCACGTTTGCTCCGTTCTTGGAGAGCATCCGAAGGGCCGTCAGGTTTACCTGGCGGGTCACGACACCGGTCAGCTGATCAACGAAAGCAAAATTTTCCAAGAATCTTTGTAAGTCTCCGCTGTCGACCAGCTGTGGCCACGGAGTCTTAGGTTCTCATACTAGCCAATGTGAAAACTGGTGCGAACTGAAAACGCGGATGACATATGGAGTGTGTTACCGGAAAACCAGTTTGAGTGATGTAAACTTCAATAACATGGCAAACACAAAGACTCAGTGGTACCTCTCGCAGAACCGGCATCGCCACAGTTGCTAGTGACAAGTATGTTTGTGGGGAACGCCATTGTTTACCGGACTGCAGTCTGATATCTCTTCCTGTAATCACTCTCATCGTTTCAAAACCTCAGTGTATGTTGCCGCTTTCCTACTGACTAGTAGTATGGCCCGACTGCTCACCATCAAAACACCTACTTCTAAAGTGGTTCATTAGTTACAGAACATTGCACTGTTCACGAAGCAAACTCTAAGAATATCTGAATTTTTCTCTGAAAAGCTGTGGTAAGTTTGTTAAAGGTGGCTCAGTGAGTTTGACGTTTTATGTTTGGTGAGATGTTGAAGGTTGAATTCGTAGCAATATTATCAGGAAGTTTGCACCATAGCTTTGTACCTCATTTATTGTTCGTAATTAATATTGGCTGCTAACCTAATCTTACAACAGCTATGTCACCGTGGGATGTTCAAAGAATAAATCCAAATAAAGACACTTACCAGACATGTCTCTGGCCGGTGGTCAATTTTGAAACCGCGCGCTAAACACACCCAGTGGCAAGTATATTCCTGTTTACCTCCAAATTCTTAATCTACTGAGCATCTTAGAGTAGTTTTCTTGAATAAGCACCCAATCCGATCGAAAAGGCTTTTTTAACAGTGCGGAAAAGGTGCGTCTTATTAAGATTAACTACGTTCTCTTCGTAGCCATTTCTTAACGAAAGACGAAGGATAATTTGGACACTAAGGAGATAGCAAGGTTTTAATTAGAGTGAGTTTTGTAGTGTCTACAATGCTCAATGTGTACTGTACCACAAAGTTCTTTTCAGAATGCTCACTAACTGGTACGTTTACACATCAACTGTCGTTAGAGGGTAGGCTAAAATAGTCTGGTCAGCGCTCCCTCTTCATAACTCATCCATAACACACTGAGACTACTGACATCCCGTACTTAAACATCTTTGACATACAGAAAAGCGCTGGTAGATACAGCGATCAGAATATAATCAAGGTAGGTTAGAAACAGTAGACAAATTTAGAAGCCCGTGTGAGAAACTGAGGAAATCTAACGTAAGCCAGATCCGACGTTAGCTGTACAAGTTTTGTTAGCAGAAATAGAGGTGATCCGAAGGCAAACTTCGCCTTGCGTTTATAAGCTTTCAGATTGTGTGCAAAGGAAACAACCGCTGACCAGTCAAAATCTTTTACACAATGGAGGTAAGCAGTTAATCAGATGATGCTGTTGCATTTGGACCCATCCAGGATATTCGATCCTAAGGATTATTCAGGACATGGTTCTGAAGATGCCATGTTGAACAGCAGATGCCGTTCAGGAAGATGTGACTGGGTATGATACATCTCATTATCTTGCAGTAGATATGGGTCAGGCGGATTGGTCGAAACCTAGTAGAAAAGTAGCAAATGTCTGCCTTGAAGATAGACGTCACGGCAACTTTTTATAGTGTTAAGACACACTATCCAAATAAACTTTATGAAAACTGTAAAAGTGGTTTCTGGTTAACGCAATGGTATGTTTTATTTGAACACTTTGTACTGTTTGGATTAATTTCGAATGGCAAATGCTGGACATCAAGCTCACCTAACGTATCTGGCAGGAGTGTTTACTGTACCTCCCCGACGGCGCCCAAGATACCATTTTGGTGATACGATGTTGTATACTATTGTTGTGGGCCAAGAACGCGGATGGCGCAAGGGTTATTTCTTCAGGAAAGTTCCTTTACGTTCCTTTGCGTACCAAGAACTATTCCAGGCGATGCTGCACTCCGATGTTTTTTCTAGTATTTTTCCCGCGACTACTTCACTTTCAAAAGATATGCTCTGACCCCACTACTGAAAAGCAGCGATGTGAGTAGTATTGTACGATCGCTCCTCCTCACTAAACTACTAAGTAATGCACCCTGAATAATTTAAAAAATTATTTAAAAATCTTAGTTA
Source organism: Paragonimus heterotremus (assembly GCA_013368495.1). Lineage (NCBI taxonomy): Eukaryota > Metazoa > Platyhelminthes > Trematoda > Plagiorchiida > Troglotrematidae > Paragonimus > Paragonimus heterotremus. The sequence goes on from LUCH01000178.1 coordinate 297,482, forward strand.
TCTGGGTTGATAATGGAGTGGAAACTGATTTTACTGACTCAAGGATGAAAAGTCCCTCTACTTCGACACTTCATTGCTGGACAGTAGCCATTTTAGTATAGTCAAGGGACTAAGATGATTGAACACTGTCGATGTTTGGACTGGATAGAACATCAGCCACGACATCTCTCGTAATGTATATCTTAGAGATCGTATTGAGCTGGTGTACGTGACCAATACTCGTGAAATTGTGAGGTGATTGTCGCTCATATTGGGTTTAAAAGACGAATATTAAAGATTTGTGTTCGGTTTGAACGCTACAACATCGACTTTTGAAAGATGATGGAAGCGAAATATTACAGAATACATAGGCAATAATCCACGTCCTGAAGTGTTTCACTTTTTTGTGCTGGTTGAAGATATTGTGGGAACAGTGTTATCGGTTGACATTCACTGTTTAGTAATTGTACTAAGACGTAAGCAACAATCATATTCGATGGTGAGAAACACAAAATAACTAGGATCATTGTTATGGAAAGTGACATTAGTTTCAAGACTGGTAGCAAACTGGCAACTGAGAATGTCGCTTGAATTTGCAACGAAACCTCGAAATATATGTAATGAACAGACTTGGTGTGACACAGAGTTCAGGAGGTCAGGTGAGTAGGAAATGAATGGTCAATAATAGTTTTATGTTAACTAGCACCTAACGGTTTTGGATATTCCGCTCTGTGCTTTATAGCTGGCATTTTCAATAACGCCATTTAGAAGGTCCGGTCCAAATTTGAAAAGTCGGCATAGAGAAGATTGAAGTTATTATATTTACACGACAATACTGACAAAAATGTTTTCCGATATTGAGGGTGAATTAACCAAATATTCAAAGTATCCAACGGGAAAAGCTCTTAATATAGAATAAGTATAAACCATCGCACAAAAGTGGTTAACATCAAGCAGGAAGTTAGCTCTTCAGATACAGATAAAGGCGATAACAAGTCGAAAAATACGAGGTAAGAATATTATAGTAAATACGCAGCCGATGACAAATAAGAGAAACATAAATACACGTTTCCTGCATGAAGTCTTGTTACAGAACGGAACGATGACTGTTCACTGCAGGTGGCTGAATGAAAAGGAAAATGTAGTTTGTCATACTTTCTACAGTCAAACAATACCTAGTTCCCCTGACTAAACAGTCGGCGTGACATTAAACGTAGGATGTCAGATTAGATAAGCAAACCTTAACAAATTCAGCAGTACGAACAGAAACCGACTAAGTTGCATCGTTATTGCGGGCGTCATAAAAGTTGATATCGGTTTGACTTTATCTAGCGGCATTGCGATCATTGCGTCTATGCGAAAGTCTTAATATAGTAACAGCAAGAAAGCTTACCTGTGATTATCTTCACGTTGTTTCATTCAACAAGATTGTAAAATTTGCCAGGATGTGACGATATGTTCGCCTGGTTGGCTAAAGAGTAGAACAACGCAAACAGATAGGTTGGAAGAAAACAGAATTCTAGAAATACTTCATCCCTGGGAACTGAAAATGTTTAAACCGCGGCACAAGGCACAAATAGTATTTTGGTGGAATCCAACATTCTGGAGAGCATGATGATGATCGTCTCTGAATTGTCACTTGCGGGAAACAAAGTGTCATTGCGATCAACTGCCAGGTTTAAATTAGGCAGGACGGTTACAGAAGGAAGGCCTGGAGGAAATTCATGAATACTGTGCACCTGAGGTGTGTTATAGAGTGTTCGAGGACGCAGTGGTCGTATATACTTTTCGGTCGTCGACAGACTTCTACGGTATGCTATGGCGCTGTAGTGGAACAGATGTGTAGACTACAATAATTCTCTACACAAGATTAACGAGTGAAGTCAAAGACTGGACTCACCAAAGATTGACTATGTTCGTGAGGCGTCCAATGATACTGGAATGTGTTCGGATTGTTCCAAGCGTAGCTAAGGATGCGAAGTAACCAAGCTGAAAGTTAATCCAACAAATAGGATGTTTTCAACTGGATAGCAACCACCGGCGTTGTAGGAAGAACCAGTAAGCTCGTGTAGCAGAGTTTATTCAAAAATGTGTTGTGTTTTTTTTACTCAGGTCAAGCAAAAATGTACAATGTGGTTTGATGCAGCAGTTAGGCAGTGTTAGCAAAATGATGTACAAAATAATGAAAACTCTACAATATTCCCCTCCCAGAGCATCTAAAGCAAACGTTGATGCTCGGATAAAAGGCAGAATTAACAACACTGAAGCGATTTGACGGAAACGAGTGATCAAATTAATATGTCTACCT
>LUCH01000179.1:0-19056 GCA_013368495.1 Paragonimus heterotremus
TAACACGAGTTCAGGACAAAAAAATCAGAAGTTGGACAGCCACGATTTCAGCTGTACTGTCGTCATTGCTGCTAGAAACCCCCTACAGGAACTGTACACCCGACGATCTTGTGATGTTGAACTTATTGTTAGAGTTACGTCATCGACTGTAATAGAGCTCATGATTTATACGTATTAACACGGAAGTTTGCCCTTGTGAAACCCGTTCTTGCTGTGCTGACATGCTTCCCACCCAGCTGTTGTTGACTGAACAAATTATGTCTGCATAGTCTATAACGGAATCTCCTGTTAACCATGTTGATATCCGAAACGACAGAAGTATGGCTAAAGGTTTTTTAGACACTGTATTACTTAACGGTTTATTTCATAATATTGCTCAGCGTTTTCGATTTTTAACGTTTAGATGAGGAATTCTATAGACTCTAAACTATTTATTAAAATTTATAACGTATTTTATTTATATGTCCGTTCTGTCTACCGTGTATGTGCATATCATATATATATATATATATATATATAACTTGATTTAAATAATACACAATCGTAGACGGGAAAGTATACTCATACTTTATTTACAGGGGAGAACAAACTGCTCCCACTGATGACTGAGTGCTGATGTTACGAACTCATCCAAAGTCCAGATTTCGCTCAACTGGTTTTTTTCTGAACACTGCAAAGTAATACAACAGTTACGACGAATATATCCGAAGCTCAACAGTCGCGTGCTGATAATGTGGGATTACATTTTACTTTTAATCGGTGACTTCCATTTCAGACATTACTTACGCTTATTCTTTAGATTTGTAATATTCTAAAAGTCTTGGGTCACGTCAAGCTAATCCGAAGCTACACATCTCTAGCTCAACTGTCGCTATCGGGCACAAAATGACTCATCCACTTTGTCTATTGCGACCATCTACTTACAAGTCGTGAGTAATAGGAATTATAACTTCTAGCTCACAAGCCACAGGTTGATCCACGATGTGGACATTTGTCCCGGTCCACGTTGATTATGGCTTAACCGAATAAATTCACCCTTGTGAAGAAGCATAACTTTGTTCGTTTAGATCTTCAGTTATGTCACAATCAATCGTGCCGACGGTAACCGCTATATGACTACGAGGTGACAGCTCAGTTAGTGAATTGTCCATCTCGCCTCGTGCGAAATTTTGAAATTTGATTTAAAGAAGGAAACGCCTCCTTCAAGTACGAATGATTTTTGAGTTGGTGAAGTGGTTGAGTAAAACATATGATACGCTTTCATCTTTAATACCGGCCATCTAATTCCGAGAGCTTGTACCACCATGTCGCATGATCTATCAATTCACTATTGAAGCGTGCACAGACGAAGGTTATACCTATTCGAACACATATTTTCAGTAATAATCCCAGAACACTCCACTTTAGTCACACCTAACAGACGGTGAAGTCTGACAGGAATGTTTATGTGAATATCAGTGTATATACTCCAATTTTTCAGAACTCAAAATGTGCCGGTTGCCATTAATTAGATAGTGGTTCTTGATAAGACTCCTTGTGAACTTCTCATTGTTGCAGTCTACTATTACACGAAGCTCACAATTATCGTTGGTAAGTTTGTTAATCTCACCCTCATCCACTGATTACCTGGGCAAAAAATAACGTCATAATATTAGTTATTGAAAAATGGATGTACAGTTTTGTTGGACATTCTCAATTGATAATGTGAATAGCTTACGATTTTAAAGCAGGAGCTACTTCATTGTTTTATAATGTTTTGGACCAAAACGTTCGTTTAGAAACAAGAAACTGGAACAGCCGAAGACAACCGATTTATGCGAGATGGTTCTACAATACCTGATTAACAAAATAACAGCTATTTTCTGCAACCGAAGTCAAGGGAACCTACTCCAAGCTAAATGACTTCTTTATTTCGTACATCTTAAATCATACGATCGAAGTTTTATTAACGTGTATTTCAGGCCATCGATGGTACGGGTCAGCTCTTAGCGACCTTCTGTGTTCAGATGTAGACAGTCCATAAGTGATGAACGCGAATTCTTTCTCTGGGTTAGCGGAGTGCTGCTGAGGTTTACACTTCAAATTGGTAGAACAGTCCAAGTAAGTCGGAGGACTAAAGCAGGTAGAAGAATCGCTTTCTGGTCACCGAATAGAAGTTTGGACCAGGGACATACATTTGCGCCCAGAGTGTAGCAGGTAATTCTATCAAAAAATATGTTTAGACCAGAACAAGCTTATATTTTTTTGAACACAATATGAGAAATGTTGCGTTAAATTACTTCACTACTGTTTTTAATTGTCAACAAGATGAGCCCATAAAAACTTACAATCTCAGGAGTCGAAATCTTAAAAACAGTAGTCAAATATTTAACAGAAAAGCATTTTAATTTTTTAGAATTTGAATAAGACGGTGCACACTAAACTTTATGAAGTTTCTGTTAATTTATTGTTCAACCGTGTTATAAACTGGAAGAGTAGATGTCATCTGGCCGGGGAACACTTAGCTAACATGATGACATAGAAACTTCAAGTCTGTGGTATGTGATAATGGTAAATAGTGGTCCGGAAAAATAGTTGTGTAATCGAGAAGCAAATCAACCTACGGCTAACTTTCCACTCCGGGTTTGCAAGTAACTGCGCGCTACACAACTCAACAGACAGGAAGTAAAAATGAATGGATTTCCGGTTTGCTCCAAACACATCCAGAACCATTTCGTGAAACATCAGGATTTAAAACAGACTAAGTTTTTGAGAGGAAGGAGCAGAGCACTCTATGTGACTTCACAAAACAACAATTTAAGCTTTTCTTTCAAAAATTCACCCAAACAAAATAATGAACGGTTGTTCAGCAACCTTCAAAAATCGGACATGAATCAAGAATAATACTACAAATGCCCTGTGAATGACCACAGTTCATTCAAAGTGATTAGCTGATCATCATTTAGCAAAAGATCCAACAAACATGGTTCAGAGGTAAAACCACAGCTGTCTGCCAAATAAAGGAGGTCTGCGGAGGCAACTTAACAAGAGATGTGTTTCGATGGATCAAGAACAACGTTATTTTGACAAATCTTACGAAGCGTTGTAACTAACCGTTCACTATGTTGACAGCTATTGGAAACGTGAAGGAGCACATGGATTTCATAAGCTTTAACAGCAGTAGGCTCTGTGGTGGTAGGTTTTCTGAACGCTTATTAAACTACAGGTTTATCAACCCTATTTACATATCACTGAATACGTTTGAGCGTTACTCTTCATCTATACCCTTTTTAGTAAAACCGTTATGTGCACTTAATGGTTTGTCTGAATGAGTAAAGATACTGGCAGCACACACTGAAACCGATGATTTACTTCGCTTGCTTGATTTCTGTTCCACTGTTCAATCGTTTACCCGTTTGCCGGCACACCGATTTCAAGTACTGAGAGTATATTCCTAACTTACTCTGCGATATTTTGCACTGATCTTTTCGATTCACCTCCACACATGAGACACATTACAGAGTAAGGAATTATACCAAAACAAACGAAAATTTCGGAAGTTTCCTAAAAATTAGTACGAAGGGAATCTTTGTGAATAAGTATCCTTAAGAACAGACTTTAAGGTAACATGAATCCCAGAAATAAGAGACAATGGCCCCACATTCTACCATGAGAGCAACTGCACTGTAACAGACATCTGTTTATAATTATGTGATAATTGTCATTTGCCTTTAGGGGTATTTCTGTTATGGCAGTAACCTTCTGTATCTAGTAATCTGATGAACAAATGAGAGTTCAGAGACCTTAGTTGATGTTCAATCTTTGTATTCATTTGCCAGAATCATGGGTCTTTTTTCAGTGTCACAAAGATCACATTAAAGAGCACTTTGTTTCCAAACCATCAGATCGCCCTAATACTCAAGAAGTACTAGTTCTGACTTCACAACTCAGAGCTCAGGAACCACTACCATACTAATATTTTGGGAGTAACTTTCGACTGCAAAATCGGGATCATACTAATACAAATTTAACGCAATACGGTTAGTTAAGCGATCAGACGAACGTACAAAATAAGTAATACAATTCAAGTATATTTTATGCACCAAACTACATATTTATAAACCAACAAAGGTCAACTTGTTAAACTGGAAGAAGTTAATGGTCAACTACACATATGTTTAGCGTGGACTAAGCAAATAGTCAATACTACCTATGATGCTAAGTGGCAAGAGCCACATGAAAAGAACGGTAACTTAATGAATGCAACCGTCAACAAAATAACTAGACCAGCTTGTTGTTTGCGAGATAGTTATACACATTTCGCACCCTGAACACCCAACTTGTGTTACTAAGAGTTTATATCTACCATATATCAGCTACTGTCGTATGCGTTTTCACAAAGACATGTGTAAATTGCCTCGATATTCTGCTGATATTGAGCTATTAAGCTCAGGCTGTACCACTGTTGCTTAAAGGAAGCCTTTAACTAAGCCATAGAACCATGTAACACAACATCTCTTGCATGTGCAACTCAAACGTTCGTCAATGACAACCGTTGATGTCTAGGTCGAGAGTATGGACTAATCTATCTTACAGGCATGGTCGGTGAAACATCCGTGAAGTTCTGTGTTGTTGTCTTGCCAGAAGACGACACCAGTTGTCACATATGAGTGAATAAGTGGTAGCGAAATTCTGTCAAATAAGGTGACACGATAATTCTAACGTTTCTCATCACCTAGTGTAGAAAGATTACTCAAATCACGGCTGTGAATACACCCAAGTCAGAAAGGATTGCCTACAATTGCACTTCTTGGCAAGACACATCATCTCCTTCAGAAGAGCACGCCAGTGCAGAATTTAGACATTGGGACAGGCAATTCTCGACGCCCTCTCACCAACGTGGCATTCTAGAAACGGTGGACAGCACATTTGGCTTACGTTCTGTTGGTTAAAGTCCAAGAGTTGGTCACATTCAAATTCGCTCTCCAAATGGAAAATTTCTGAGTAGAATGTCAATCTAATGAGATTTCTTACTCACCATCCAATGTCATTCTGTGAGACCAGATCCCACGAACATTCGCAGGAGATCTGTCCACAGTATATCTTTAGTTTTTCTGATGATGAGAGCAATTAGAGAAAAGGTTACGTACAATCAGAAGATGAGACACGCCAATAAAAAATACACATGACACTCAAGTAGCGGTATGCCGGAAATGCGTGGATAATGAAAATGCACAAAAAGTGTTAGGAGTTACCAGAGTCCGGAGAGTACAGTAGAAGTGATATTGATTGTTGTGAATAAAAGAATGAAACAGTATAAGCCTGCTGAACTGGATGACAGAAGGACGGATTGATGTGAGGATAGCCCCGGTTTGTAATTCGTTCACTGGATGAGACTCTATAACTTATGGCGTGAAAAGTCTTTACCGTAAGACCCTGTACTCATGTGATGGAGTCAGGGCAGGGTATGTTGTTTGGCACGCTGCGTAGTACTGTATAGTTATTCGCCTTAATGTTTCGCACGGCAGTGCATAAAAAACCTCAGTAATTGCGGCAGAGATCGTAGCCAACAACTACGTAAAACAGTGAACGAGGTAACGTCTTTTTAACATCGACGCCAACGTTTCTGACAGAGTTAAAAACGTTGACAGTGTCCGGTGTTCCCTGTCGGACCCTAATTGAGTACACATAGCTGCTTTTATGGTTCACATTATCTTTTGAAATGTGAGGCAAAAGTTGTCAGCGGCGAGACACGTCTTTTACTGGATATGACATGTTACAAATGTAATTATCTTGAATACGTGCATGAAAAGCACAACATGGTAATTAAGGAACATTTACGAACAAGTTCACTGGAAGTATGTTGGTGGGTTTACCGTGATTGTCTGTTTGACTGAACAGCGACCTGTTAGTTTCGGAAGGGGTAATTCGAATTCTTACAGTTTTCAGATTCCGTCTGAGTCCTGCTTAGGATTTCAACGTAGCGGGACCTTATACGTGGTCTGATATGTAAGTTACGATCAATTTCCTTACCTCTTTGACTACGCTGGAAGGTAAGAATTTCTTTCAATAACTTTTTGAGCATGCTGAATGGCAGTACTTCCGGTTAACTTAGTGTTAATAGCAGTGAACACTACATGACGCAGTGACATCATGATGAATCGTCCTGTGTTATTTTACTTTCCTTAAACCTAGGCAATTTTATTGTATTGATGAAGAATTACCGAAAACAAACGTTCATCACAGTTTTCTTTTATTCCATAGGTTTGATTTATAGTCAAGACAAAATTGACGGTAACAATCTCAAAAGGGTGCTTCAAAAAAAGAATGCTAACAATCTCCGTAATTGGCCAAATTTTGTCCGTGTGATTAAATTTTCACTGTCGGAGTGACTAAATAGATGCATAGGATTGGATGTTAGCCATATAAACTTCGATCAATACGCAGCGGTTATTCGGTAGGTGAATATGTGAAACGCAAACCACGCTGGCAGTTTAATACTTTGTGACGAGCCATAATTAATAAACTTACCGCAGTTGGCCAAATGAAGTTGTGAACATTCAGTCCAGTGCGTGTATGTAGAGAGAATTATAGTGCTACCGTGATGATGAGGACTTTGTGTTCACAACTCCTTACTGTTCGTCGACTCAAGAATAAAAGCAGACAAATAATACATCAAATGACTATTGCAACGAGATGGAGGTAGAACAAAAAGTTTGTCAGTCAACAGAACAAAGTTTGCTTCGGAATTTAAATTCACGCCTCCTTCATACACTTCGACAATAACTATACACCGAACATTCCGAGAAGTCTACTGGCCAACATTCACGGTCGCCGGAGGTGTTCTGTCTTAACCTAAACTCACTGGGGGCTACAGATTCCGGAGACTAGAAAAAATCAGTTAGATCAAACAGTCAATAGAGAGATGTTTTTGACATGATTTTCGAAAATATAATGTGTTTGAATCAATTGGCTCGCTAATAAACGCCAGGCGATTGTTTTGCATATTCTTTCAGATATTAGTTTAGACACACTGAAGACCTTGGTTACAAACGAATGTTCGGTTGAACAACACGTAGGTCGTATACAACAAAGCCCTGCCTGAAATTATAGTTTTAAGATTACCCGTGCACAGTCTGTGTCCAAATAGGATTGAATATCTTTGATGTCAGCTGGTACAATGTATATGCTGCAGACCTAAGAAATACTCCGAAAAAAGAATGCCGTATTTTATGTATTTTTATTTGTAAGTACCTTATCATAAGCTTATCCAGAAGCTACATCCAGGTTTCCGAACACAATTCAAGATGCATTCCATTACTAGTTCCCATTGAAAAAATATACCTGTGAATTCTTTTATAAATGTTCGGTAGCCATTTTCCATTTGTCTGTGATTATAACACACTATATGTATGACGATATAATTAAGAGTACCCTGGTTACTAATAAATACGGTTGAGTTTAATATTGTATTGTATCTTTATGAGGAGTAGCAACAAAACTAGATAATAAGTAAGATATCTTCACGTATTATCAAAACAGAACTTATGCAGCATACAAGCCGGCCCTCTTTACTCTAGTACTCTTAACGCTCGTGGACTAACTTTGGGGCAACGTGGAGACAGTGGGGGACAGCGTTCTTCCGAGGTAGGTGTTCCAGCAACAGTCTTATAAAAGGAAACAACATAAACAAGCACGAGTCGATGATCCAGTAAGCTATGCATACGATCTACACAAACAAAAACTAAAACGGCGTCAACAACAGAGCAGTACGCTTTGTTGCACAACTCGAATTCAATCTCTGTGTGCTTGCTGGTTTTGACTGTACTGGTGAAATAACACAGTACGCCATCTTGGTTTGAGTATCGTATATAAACAAGAAGGCTAAAATGAGTACTGATACGTTAGTCTTCGTGTACTGCGATCTACTCTGGAAATAAATGTGTACAACAAGGATGTACACGGGAATGAAAACTAAAAATTCTACATCCCAGTGGCAACCTTAAACAGTTTGATCAACTTTAAGAATGTAATTCCAGAAATATTGGCAATTTACTGTTAGTTGCACTACTACCAAATTAAGTCGTACTTAAGATTGTAGTTGCAAGTAAGGAAAATCGACTGACAATGACTTGACTTAGCGATGACATAGGGGAGAACAAAGGAGAGGTGTGCCAAAACCGACTGGTAGTCACACATGTCCAGACACTGTTCTGGGAGAGTGGTTGTAAGTTAACCGCCTTCTGTACACCGACGTTTAACTAATAGATATTTCGTCTACTGATAACAGAAGTTGAATTGTACATTTACACCTTATTCTCTACATGCGATAAGAAAATGATGGAAGAAATCCACAAACACTCAGAATAAATCCGCAATCATAAAACTTTACAAAATGCAAACTTTGCAACGTTTCGCTCAGCTGGAGTCCCGTAATCGTTCTACAGTACTAAACCCAGCAAAACATTAAATGACAACGCCCGTGTATTATAGCCGGATCCGCAAATGAGGCATAGAAAAGGCGGCCAAATCAAGAAACAGAGAGTAAACCACAACCCTAAGCAGCCGGAAGCGAAAGTATTGACTGATGGGCGGTGACAGGTACTAAACGGACACTAAAAAGAATCGGGGTATAAAAAACAATGGGGTGAAATCTTGTTTGAATGCAGATGTATGAAAAAGAGAATTGTCCTATTTACCGACGAGTGTTAGGAATTCCGATACATAGAAGCCGGGTACCACTCATAATCGATAACAATATTTTTAACCGGATATAGTTCGCAAGCGCTTTCTGACTTGAAGAGGCACAATAGTTTGGTTTCGCATTTACCCCCGGACATATTTGCGGTGCCTATCTTTGTTTGAATGAGTAGACCAACACTAGCCCTCAAGACTGTGAGATAAACGTACTGGCGACGATTCTGTTAATAGTCCACCTCACCGAACCCATTCAGAAATGGTTTTCGGCCTAGAAAAATAAACTGCAGTGACAGGCCCTAACAAGGATAATTTTCAAGCCTGGTAGTTTTTGTCACGCCGAGCCAACAGAAGACTTTTTGAGTGAATACAAGTTATGTTATGCATTTAGGGCCAAAAATGTTTCGTGCGCACAATTTAAATATAATTTAGATCAATTGAAGTGATACGAATGTGAAACACTCGGCGATGCGTCGACTTACCAGCTATGAGTACACCTGTCCGGCAATCTCAGTGTTCCGCTAACTACTGTATCCATGTATGCTGGCTTGTCTGTGGGATCGAACTCACGTTATATAGGTCTCACATGTTCATGTAAACTGCCGACTTGGCTGTCAGTATCTGGTTTTCACCAAATGGTCATGAACCATAACTATGCTCAGTCACTTATAACATGTTATTGAGATGCGGAGGTAAGAGAACTTCCATGAATAAGTCTCTAACGTACTGTTGATAGGCTAATTGGCTTTGCCATTAAGCATCAAACGCGTTGGAATTTATCCGTATACTCATGAAGCCATGGAACTTGGTTGACTGCATATAGTGGCTGCAACTTTGCTAGGCAGATATAATGTATACTGTAGAGCTTTCGGTCTTTGTATACCGCTACAACGTTTAGGCAAAACAGTGCGGTGTCATTGAGATTCACCTTCGAAGCCTATCAGATCTCAGCATCCATAGGATTCCAACGTAAATTCAGCTTAGTAGTGGCCAATAGTTTAAGCACATACCTTGGCAAACTAGTTACTCGTTTGTGTGGCTTGAGTTAGATCACTTGAGTGGTGTAATGTGAGATTACTATTCTGTGAACCGCACAGGTTAGTAAAGAATCTACAAGGCCGTACGACCGATGTATACTAAAATCACTACGGCAATTGAACTGTGTCACGGGCCCACCATCCCATCATATTTTTGAACCTATAAGCATCTGTAGAAGAAATATTTGCTCTTCACCAAAGATGCACCTCTTCTGAACCACGACTGACTTTCAGCACTCACTTCACTTAGTCTTTTTATTATGAACAACCCCTTCCATAGAACTGTTTTATCTGTGAAGATGCTGTTTGAGCTCGCACCAACCAACGTTAAATCTAAAGACATTAAGCCTGAACATGACAGTTCGGTGTACAGCTAGGCGACAGCCCATCATATGAGACCCACATGATTTTCCAAATCAGTGATTCATTATCATGACCACGTAGCGCTGATTAACTTATTACTCCAATGGGTATAAACCAAGTTAAATCAACCTAATGGTGATATTGATATTGCTAGGACAGGTCTACAACATCCCGAAATATATCAGCAAAATAACTTAGCGCCCGTTGACTAGTTCACTTCCGAGGTCGGTTGTCAGCTTCTGGACAGAAACCAGAACGTGTGTTGGCGATTGGACAGAAAAGACACATTTATCTTCAGCTGACAAATGTAGCTAATCATAATAATAAACATTAATAAACCAAGTATGATGTCTATTCTTTTGAAATACCAGGATATAATAAATGAGCTATATCAGTCGAATGCTTGGTGTTGATAGACATGTGAAAATCTCTCAGAAATAAGTCACAACCTGCTCGGGGCGAGATGCGTAGCGCCACCCAGATGAATATCATTCGGTTAGGTTAATTAGCTCACTTTCGGTATTGCAAATAATTTAAAACATTGACGCTGCGGCTTCCGAGAGACCTTTTAAGCTTAGCAATTCTCAGGTTCCAGAAGAGGTGTTTTGTAGACTTACTATAAGGTCGAGCTCTCTGCATAGAGTTTTGGTCACCATATAGCGTATAAGTAAGTTTCATGTTAACATTTTCTGGCTTATTCAGACGTCGTTTGGGGTGTGCAGGCGTGCCGACGAATATCAGCAATAAAACCGGACAAAACCTTAATTCTCATGTCAGGTCGCGCATAAATGTTCTGGAATCCGCCGGTTTGGGCAGACTGTTGCTTGTAAGTGGAATTACAATTGTGAGGTAATAGTCCATTTGAATAAGGGAAGCATGTGTGTGTGTCGACATTGGCGTTCATTGTACATTCGTTGTTTGTAGTAGTAGATACGTGAGTACTTGTCAAGAGAAATGCAATAGCATGTCTGGTAGGTTCAACTCATCTCATACTGTTGACTTCTGCTGGGGACGAATGAGGCGTAAATCATTTAACTGAACGAAACTAAATGGAACAAAAAGTATCTTTGTAGAACCAACAGAGGCCGGTGGATATGTCGCTTTGTGTTTAAATAGATTGGTGGAATACTTTGTCTGATGTGCAGGTCATCATAACGTCTCATTCTGAACAGCATGCCGCAGATTTCCAACAGGTGGTCTACGTCAAAACAACACTAGCAATAGTTTATTTCATAATCGAACTCAAGTAGCATCCACCTCATGCGAAGTGTGGTTGCTTTCAGATTCCCATAGAATTCGTAAAGTGTCCATTATGTGAACAGCTGTTTTCAGTAATTCTCATCAGGCTTTTACAATTACACAGGGTACATGCGTCTTATATATGTAAAATTAGAGCAAGTCAAATGGGTCGTTAAAATCATAGAAATGAGGCGGATCACAGTCTACTGAAGGGGCTGAGGTGGGGGTGTTGTTGAATGTGTGACAATGTCAGTCATGCCTGCCACCAGACATGCATTCGTGGGTGTCAATGGGTTCCCGCTTGCTTGGACAGAAACATGCAACCAAAATCGAAACATGAAATTGTTCAGACGGTGGATAAAATGCCTGTTTTTATCACTCTATCATACAAGGGTGATGTTACCAGTGTGATTATCGGCCGTTGAGTCTGTAGTGCACTTGGGAGTACCTACTTTGTAGCACGGGTCAGCTAATCGTTCAATACCTGTCCGGTAGCGATGCCACACCTAAAAGATAGCTTGCCTAGGTTTTCTCCGTCCTTTTGTTTTTATTCTCTCACCTGTTGTTGTCAAGCCGTTTAAGTTGGGAAAATCACATGCCGGCTATCGTGAAGGAGTCGTGAACACCTACCGAAGTGACTTCGCAACGGTTCGAGAAAGCCCATTTCCAGTGCATTCGGCTTTCACTTAGTTGACATTGGTGATCAACCTGAGCCGGGTGAAACCTTCCAAATCATCTACAAGGTTCGTAAAAACCACTCCAGAGCTGTCAGGTTGCGAATGTTATCAACGGCCGGGGCTATTGCCATCACTCTACAACCCGTGTCTGTGTGCCCAAAAACAATTCGTGCGAATTACACATCTCCATAAATCAGCTATTCCACAGCCACTTGGAACTCAAGCATGTATGAACCACTTGACACCGACGAATGCATGTCTCACGGCAGGCACGAGTGATAATGCCATACATTCACCACCTCTTCCACCTCACCTCCCTCCGGTAGGCTCTGATCCGCCCCATGTCTATGATTTTAACGACCCATTTGATTTGTTTTAATTTTTCGTATATAACTCGTACTTACCCCACGTAATTCTAAAAGCCCGATGAGAATGGCCGTAAACACCTGTTCGCAAAATTGACCTCTTATGAAAGTGTGATTATCTCATAGGAGATGCTCACATCGTGACTGGCTTAATATTGCATTCTATTCTGACTACTGTAATTGCCGATAGTTCCTTTCGCTTTTGATGTTTAATCATGAGTTTCTTTTTTATGTTCCAGATATCTGTTATCTTATTCCATGTGTCTGTCCGGTAGCATTCTCGCATACTTTAAGGCATAATCATAGCGAACTACTGAGCTGACAGCTCAGCCCGAAAACCGTTGCCCCGCATAAGTGCGAACTTCAGCCCTTTCTTACATAATGAAAATAAACTGTCATGTCTGGACTCCAGAATATTTGGTTCAACAACAAATGTATGTCAAAATACACATCGGTGCATACTAAACACTCTACAAGCCTCCAGCTTGTGAAGGAAACGTGTTGTGGCTGAAATCGCACTAGCGACAACAACAGCTTACTATTCGAAACGACTGGCAATAAAGAAATGCGCGTGCATCAGCTAACAACGCTATTTAGTTGTAATTTGATCGAGAGGGATAGAGTTGTGCCTTTATTTGGTTGTGGTAGTGTTGCACCCAATCAATCCAATCAGGAAGATTTGACTGGTCAGCACAGAGAACACTGGTTATTATAGTTCTGGAAATGTTCATATTTGAAGCAACCCAAAGAACAGTAGTTAGGACATTTACTATAGTAGATACTGTTTTAAATTGCGACACCGTTTTGTCTAATTAAACGGGTGTTTTTGTTAAGCTGCATTTTGGAGGCAATACCCTGTTCAAAAATTTGATCCTGTTTATTAAATACATTTAGTTAACATGGCCACATTGCGTCATCCAGATTGTCGACTTCGTCCAGATTACCACATTCAACATTACCATGAAACAGGTTTTAGATTCAGAAGGTATTTTGGAATGAGGACTTAGTCGATACTTTTTTATCAAACGAAGTAGATTTTAGTCACACATTCATATACACTAGGAAAATGAGTGCGAAGATGCCTTCAAAACATCCGTACACCAGATGAACAAGTAAGTAGGTATGAATAGTAATTTATTTTGACCTTAAAGTGTGAATTACTGGTGAATTCAAACAAGACAGAATGTATTTATCTGAGATTGTATAGTCTACATTAATCAGACCAACGTGGTTGTCTAACAGCATAGGTTAGTTCAGTATAATATACGGTGACAAGCTGAATTGAATACTGGTGATGCCTGGAACGTTTGCATATAAAAGATAATGAAGTATCAAGTTAGACTGAAAGGTAGTTCCTACTTCTCGGGAGTGTTAGTGTTTTGAATCTACTTTTGGCTGTCTCGCTGTGTACCGCTAACTATTAACGCCAAAGCAGACGGAAACCTGGAGTTTTGTTCGATGCAATAAATCTAGTGTCATTGAGAGTGGTTAGAACATTCTTCTCACCCGCAACAGTTAGACTGGAAAAAGCCAAGCAATCCTATCATTTCTAAGACCGTTGAATTCAGAGTGAACAAATAAAATCGTATCACCGCTTAATATACAAGTTCACGTTCGGACTTCTATCATAAAGAAATAAGGAAGCGGTCACAGTGAAACATTGTTCAGAAGAGACCCATTTGCGAAAAATCCGGACTTCGCCTGGATTTGAACCAAAGACAGAAACAACATACCCAAACGCATTAAATGCTGTACTAGCTGAGCTACGAAGCAACGCCGAAAGCTCCAAAATTATCGAATCTTCCAAACGGCCTAACAGTAATACATTGTCAATGCTTATTGGTAGTGCTGATAGACCTCATCATGAAGTGATCAAAAAATCCTGTTTGGGCAGTCGTTTGGTGGATTCCACAAGAGGCACGCTTGAGTGGGTAACTAGGCCCAAATGCGAAATTTCTTAGCTTCCGGCGCGGTTTCGTAACTCAGCTAGTTGAACATTTACCGCGTTTAGACATGTTTTTTCTGTCGCTGGTTCGGATCCAGCCAAACTCCAGATCTTTCGCAATTGATTTCCTTCTGAATTATCACATCTGCCAAACTACTTAACAGTGAAATATTGTTTAGTAACCTGAATGGTAAAAACGTTCTCAGCTTCTAACCGACAACAATAGGTCCGTGACTGTTCGACTCTTCCAGTACAATGTTCTTAGTTGTCTGAATCATTTTTGTTTCTGTGTTACACAGGAAACAGAGAAATAGGTGTTGGAAAACTCTGCTAGACAATTTTTGGTAGTGGCGGCAAAATCACACCTGCTATTCCTTAAAGGTAAACAATCAGTTTGTTGCCAAGGTGTTAATGGAAATTGTTTCAACTTGAATACACGTGTAATCACGACTTACTTATGTTTATAACATTAGTGGTATACAAGTCTAGCCGACATTACAGCAAATATCAGTTTAAAACCACACAAGATTTGTGACGTTATATCTTATACAACATTCAGTGTTCACGATTGATAGACGCACTAATTTCCAGTTCGACCGTTGACTTACTGTGGGAATAATTTCATCATGTTTGAATAAAATTAATAAACTCTTGTGAAGAGCTGGTTGTGATGCGCTGATCACCTGTAGCCAACAAGGACATCACTTTATCCTTTAGACAGGATAAGCTGACCAGACACCACCCATAGAGGGGAATACACAAACTCGTAGACGTGACGATCTGATCGCATTCGTTTAACTTGTGCGCAAGTTGAAACGTATATCTAGGAAAGAATTCAGATATGTACTAGTGGCCAGCTGTAACAGAAAGAAAGCATCAGTCTGCTTCTTTACTTTAAGTTTATCGTAATAGACAACCTACTTTAAATGTGATACAGGCTATTGGGTATGGCTGGTGAGTAATCTGCAGTAACCCGCGTCTCCAATGACCATTCGATAAACATTCAGAACGAAAGCAGCTAAAGGTGACAATCATCAAATTTGTTTTTTTGTTGTTTTGTTTTTACAGAAACTACCATGTGATGAAAATACATCTCAGGAATAATCGGAAATGTGAGGTGATGAATTGTTGGAAAAACCTATGATAATGCTAGCAAGTTTTACGTTGTTTTAAATATTTTTAAAAATATCAAGAAAAATGAGGAGGTGAGATATCAACAGTATAACATCTATGCCTTCAGAAGCTCAATTAAGAAAAATGAGTTTGTTCAAATGTAAGTCCTGCACGTTTGCTATAATCTACTTGTCTTACATTTGACGACTGACTGAAGTTATCAGAGTTGATGTTAATGACAAAACTATTGATAGCAGCTTCGTGTAATTATTGGTCTAGATTCACGCTGATTATTCTACACCCCTCGACTGCTCAGTAAACTTAGAAGAGACTCACTTCTGATGGGTCGAGATTTCGGACAGGTTTAGACAAGCAACAGAATCAAAGTGCCACGTTCATAGCGGGGAAATTTTAGAAGGTGCCCGTCCATCCATAATAGAGAATCGGGCGGGTAATTTCAAGTATGCGATTTTTGATATTTTTGAACTCACCTGGTAAAGTATTGACATATCTGTACGTTTTATGTTTGTCACTGATCCGATTCATTCAGAAGTTGAGACTTTTCACATTTGTGACTCTTCCGTGTTAAAAAAATATACTAGTCACATAGCGAACTACCGGCATGGTTGATAACAGTAATAGCGTTAATCATGAGGTTAGTATTTGTGATGAAGAAGGCTGTTTATCTTGCCAAAATCTGTCAATTAGTCAGTCAGCGTTGCTCTTCAGGATACTATAAGCGATTTGTGCATTGATGAAATTGTTACCCGTCGAGAAATATGAAAACCGAGCTTTGAGTTAAGCAAACTTCAAAGGTTGCATTATTCAGCATTTGAGTGGAAGCTGCAGGACTTACATACTTAACGATCTGTTCTTTTCGCCAATTTCAGTGACGTTGGATGAACTTAAAGTTCACAGGATGAGTGTATTTTATGCACTGTTCCCAATCCTAAACCCGTGACACTCGAGACAACACAGACGAACAAGTGACTTAAAGACCGAAGAATACATATTAATAATAACTCATTTTCAATTTAGCCATATCGTTTATCCAAGCTCAATGGTGTCCGTAGACTAGTACGGAGGTTCACAGAACATACTACTCACGTTACCTCACTTTATAAAATTTCAATGTTATGTGGTATCTTGAAACAGGCTGAGTTTCTATACAGTTCTGGCACATACTCTCAATATCACTAATAATCGACAAACTCCGGTGAAGCTAAGACAAACGGCATAATTAACTAACAGTTGGGTTAGTGACTACAATTTTTGGCATATGCCGTTCTTATAGTAGAAAATATGGTCGGAGTTCGCCATGTACGCCTGCCTAATGAGTGAGAGGAACCAAGAAGCCGGTATTGTGCTTACGGCGAATTTCGACCATTAAACACACACTGCTTATGCTACCTTACCTCAGAAAACAATACTTATTCATGGTTTATTAAACCGTCGTGTATTTGGTGAAGCAAACCAAGTCAGACCTGAGGTGATTGTTACACTCACTTAAGCGCACAACGATGAATTGTAACATGGAATTAATAAAATTGGAGCAAATTGGAGCGGTTTACTCAGTTATATTTTGGGGCCATGTTGAGTAGTGAAAGTATATCGGCTTCTTGTCTGATCTGAGCCCAATGGCGACCAGTAGGACTGTTGATGAGTGGCACAAGGTTATTTTCTGGTTGACTTAATGAGCAGCATGGCAACTTTGGTAGATACGCGTCGTTCCTTTTTCTCGGTTGTTCTTATTTTACGAGTTCCTATGTGGTGCGTGCAGACACACATATTGTTGCCAACCCACGGTCAGCGTACAACTGAGAAGATATTATGCAATAAATTTGATTTATTCAAGTGATTACAGAACGAACATCGTCACTAACTTGAAAATAAGCGCCTCTCCATATTCAGTCTTGCTTTTGAATACACATATCTGACCGTATTCATGAACATACTTCTACACAGAAATGTATCGTGACAACTGGCAGGCGGTCGACCTTGTTAACTGACCGCCAGTACGATAAATTTCTATCCGGAATTTCCGCTATTTTTGTCTAATACTTGTGGACAATTATGACTTCCGAAATAACAACTTCAAAACTTTTAACTCAGACTGTTAGCCACTTACTAAAGAGTGAACGGTTATTATGGCCTAAGGATTGCATTTAGTTGTGCAGAAAACAAATATAACCGAATCAACAAAATTGTTTATGCTTTGTTGCCCATTTAGTCATTATTCAAATTCTGGATGGCGGCTACAAAATAATACTGCATTAACAATACAATGACAACCAAAATTGAAAAAGTAGTTTTTGCTTAAGAACTCTTTATTCCTCTAGAAAGTAGCAAAAACAACGTGACTAAAAAACGGCAATAATGCAGCATTCATTACGAGCATTTATATGACCGATTATGTGATTGATCAAGTTGATAGCTCTGGATGTGTTCCATTCAGAGTTAGGTTGTTACTGTTTCGATACCTGTGGTCCATATTGAATAGATTGTTCGTAGTTGATGAATTTACACAATCGTGAAAAGCTGATGACATTTGTGCGCTTATTGACTTGTTCAACACAGCTGTTTAGCCTATCGCTTATTAGGAAGCAACTTGACACATACAACAGTATTGTCAGACTACAGCTGTTTCCTTGTCAAACCACAGTCTGCCTTTAGTATGCTTACATATTAATAATCTTTTCACACGAATTCTGAATAATTATCAAAATGCTCCATGAAGAGATATCTCGGCATTTTCTTGTCGTCTAATGTGAGTTGGTCAGTTAACAAAAATCGACCTTACTCCAGTCCTATATCTAACATTCGTTGTTCGGCGACAAGACTTTTTCCATAAACTTTTACATGTAACTAGACAATCTGTTGGCTGCTACATTTATTTACGTTAGCTTTATTGCAGTATTTCTGTTTTTAACGCTTCACTTGGGTTTTTAAGGGTATGGGTCATTGTATTAACACAGACGCCTTTTTGTTTAATCCAGTTCAGATTATTCTCAATAAACATCTTACACCGTGTGACAGATTTTCTTACACATTCCTCTGGAATGTACTCAACCACTACCTGTAAACCTTAGTCATTGTGTTTCTTGTTTTACAAACCCGTTACAATTTCACTCCAGTGCCTTCTGAAAGTCACCATGTACACACAATTAGCCATAACTTCTTTAAAAGTCATCGACCGTCCCAGTATCCAGCGGGTTGTTAATAATTCTGAAAACGCCTGATTGCATGATAGGACGTTTTTTACTTCTTACTCAATTCTTCTGAGAAGTTGTTCTTTTTTAATTATTATGGTTTTTATTTACATTTTCGGCTAGTAAAATTCGTCTCAAGACCTGTCCAACAATCTGCGCATATGCACTGTTTTAAGCTTACAGCATGAAAATCAGTAACTGACGCTCAATCAGTCAGTTGAAATTTCCAACTGAAGTGACCAATCACAACAGAAAAGTTTTCTGCTCTCTGGGGGAGAACTAAAGAAATTGCATTTACACTGTTAGACAGATCAGCCAACGTGAAGTCAAACAGGAATTTGACATTGCTAGAACCATAAACTAATCTTCTCTATTTGGTGGCCATGTTTAGAACAGTTATTAATTACAACTTACCTAAAATGTAAGCTGTTC
>LUCH01000179.1:26342-43873 GCA_013368495.1 Paragonimus heterotremus
TGGAGCCCTCGCGACTCACAGAGTCGATGGCTTGAAACTTTAGGTGAGATGGTGGCTAACCGAGCTCAGTGGCGTGAATGTTGTCGTTGTTTGCCCGAGTTGTCTGTGGAGTGAGTGCATTTAATGACGCGAGGCAGTGAAAGCCATAAGCAGGCTGTCTTGCTGACGACGCCTCACTTTCACTTACAGTTCGATTGTTTGTTTGCAGGGTGTAGGCTTCTCGGTGTTGTAAGCTTGAATAGAGACGTAACCGTTTTTAGTGACTAGGTCCCCTCCCCCTTTTACTTCTCTCTTCTTAAACAGGGTTTGTTTCTTCTTCTTCATGGTTGTGTGGAAGTTAAGCATCAGTGAGAACCACTGTTGTATTGCTGTCTATGATCAGGATGATGATTATTATGTTGGCATGTTCAGCGCAGTTCGAAGATTATTGCCACCACATCAAGTAAAATACTCATTCACGTTAGTACATGTTTTGAAAGAAGTTTCCGTGAGCTCAAAACAATATATTTTATCTATGTAAATTCACTGTTCACAAATGTGCCTCTGCGTGATATTGTAAATTTTGTGTGTGACTAGTTCACTTCGGAATATCCGGTTGTCTGTTCCTCTCGATTATTTCAGGAATCTCATTTTCTTATGTATAAAAAAGCATTTGCTTTGAGTTTGAAGGAGCTGGTTTTAAGCAAGTTGACACTGTAGCTTAAAGCAGCCCATTAGACCTGATGTTAGCGAATATTTCCCTTGAAATGATTGAAAGACTAATTTCTGATAGTATTCTTCTGACTGTTTTACGCAATGTATGTCGATGATATTTTAATCTTTATTAAGAGTGACAAGCTCCTTCTAATTTTTAACTTCATGAATGCCATACGCTTAAACTTATTCGCCACTTATGTGACTGAGTCGAACAGAAGTCTAACTTTTCTAGACATTTTATTTACGAGGCATCATGACTACATGCTGCAACGGTCGGTTTGTCGCAAAGTCACTTGAAGCGGCCAATAACCCCAGTACTGCAGCTTTGCATCCATGGTCTACAAGCGGTGTTTAAACAAAACATCGTTTGACAGAGTCAGACGAAATTACATAGATGACCGGCAAATAAGAGGGTTATTTCTTAACAATCGCATTACTGCTGAACGGAGACCCAGATAAATTTATATTCTTTTGAATCAAATAAAAGACGGAAAGACCGGCAGTTCATGCAGCACGGGAAAAAGAGGTGATCATAAAACTACAGGTCAGGAGAGATTGTTTGTCTATCAAAGTTCGTCATTAGCTTCAGGTAGCTGTAGTTAGTCATTAAAACGCCAGACATGATGCACCCAACTACCCTTTCTCATATGCCATTTTTCAGTTCACCTGCATTCGCATCACTGACGAGCTCTAATGAGAACGAAACTCGAGTCTAGTGCCTCTTTTCAAAGGGAGCCGTCTAAAAAGTTTGTGGAAACATGAGAGCTGCAGTTAGCTGTGAATGACGTTTATCTTTTACCAACCAAATCCCCTACTATTTACCAGTAAATATTGGAAATTTTCTGTCCAGATTATTCTTCCTCATCGGCTGCTTCTAAAATATTGACCACCGTCAACCTTCAAACATTAAAGTAACCACGGAAGTTTAGGCCACGTTCAAGCTCCAGTGAAAACTAAGCTAGATATTTTTTCGGGTCAACGGTTCCTACTCGTTTTCTGGCTTACCAACATGTACCACGAGGTTACTGTGGTCACGTTTCCATCAGAAATTTCCCGCTGACTTATAACAAAACAAATACCACGCAAGCGTCATCTGAAAGTCCTGATCGCAAATTTATATTAAAACGCCGTCAAACAGACGATCTGGAGCAGATCCAACCCGGGTTTCTTTACACAACTTTACTCACTATTTGCTTCACAACGGGACAACCTTTATGGTTTACACTCAACATGGCTTGAATAGTCACATTTCATAGAAGATACTGTACATAATTGTTTTTCAACTTTCTCCCCCAAAATCAAACTTTTCGCATGATAAGAAAAAGAATTGCACAGGTGTTATGTAAGATGCATCTTGTAATCTAAGCTCTGTAGAAGAAGACGTCACCTCTTCTGATCCGTGAAGGGCTAGTCCTGTCGTAAACCAGTGTACCATCTTTCTCAATAACGATCAAGATAGCAAACCAAAAGTCCCCAGAAAGAACACTCCAGGTTAACTTCATGTCTGCACAGATCACAACATATCTTGTGTATTAAAAGCTAAAGAGTTTTCTTGCTAAACTACCATTTAACCTTGTACTCGTTTTCTGAGTAGTACTGAATAGTTCAGCAGGAAAGCTGGCAAAATCGTTGAGTGAATTATTTGATCGTTCTTTAAACCATGACAGGCTTCCGAGAGCTTACACAAAAATCCCTATCATAATGCGATGACCGCAACGAGGCTTATTGTGCACTGTCTCAAGAGCTTCAGAAAACGTGATGACTAACTATTTTAGAGCCTCCAACATACGCTATAGGTTACCGCCTGATAACCAACAAGCATTCCGAGATAGCTTGCCTTACTGACTTTCTTAAAGCCGGAACACAATGGGCTAAAACCAATCGTGCCGTTGAGCTTCTAATTATATTCCTTTTGAATGTTTTGCAACCATACATTTTTGAGCAGAAAGAAGATGAATGTTACGATATGGCAACTTCTTGTCTACCATCATTAGCTGCAAACATAAAAAAGTGCAGCTTATGTAAATTAGACAAATGAAATCAAAAAGTGACTAGCTATACGCAGTCATGTTGAATAACACGTAAACAAGACCACAGAAACTCGAGTGTTTACCCAAACCACCTTTGTGCTCAAAAGATCAGTTGATATTTGTTGCAAAATCCCGCAAACGTATCTGGAATCAGTTAAGTGACTGTATCTGGTGATCTTTAAATGCTGGCTAGCTAATTACAAGACGTTGTAACCAGACATCTAAATATCAGCAGAATATGTAACCAAAGTGTAATGTAAATAACAGACCATTATAACAGATGCAATTACAGCATCAGTTCGGACAAACTACAGAGACGTAATCCGTAGATGTGTTGGTGGAGTGTCGGGTAGAACCCTATAGTTGTCAACGTTGTGATCTGCAGGATGGAAGCATTGTGTAGTCCATGGAGCGCTGAAACTGTGTTGTTCACCGGCGCGCGTGAGACCCAGACGAGTTGTGTTCCCATATGTGTACGGTCTCGTTGTCTTGTCATCTCCGGTTTGGACACTGAGTTGAATCGTGTCGTAGTCTAATGTCTGAGGTGAGGTTGTCTGTGCGCATTGCTGTGGTTGCGTGCGTGCATATGTGCGTATGCGTGTGTGCATGTGACATTACAGTGGTGTTTGCAAACTGTGCGTCGTTCGAAGCCAATGCAAGTGCATACGCGTAAGGGTCGCTCAGCGGTGGATGTGTGGGTATAACATTCAGGTCAAATGCCACAGTAAGTCGGTCCAGACACATGACCTTGACCACACAACGGTGTGCCGCTAAATGTCTCTTGTTACAAGGTATTTAGTTGTCGGTGAAGTGGACTTCCGAAAAACTGGTTCACCAAGTTTAATTCCCTGCGTCATCACCTGTTTCAACAATTTTGCAATGTATTCACTCACTCGTAATATCTTTCCATCTATTCTGCCTACGTAAGCGTCGTTACAACCGCAATTCCTCCAGGGTGACGTTTGCTAACAAAATTTCCTCAGCACCTTCTACTCTGTCTATAGCCGATCGGAGATGCAAACACACCTTGTTCTGCGAAACAGGATTTTAACCAAGCCAAGTCTGAGTAGAATCGGAACGAAGCCTATAAGGTAATCCCATTTTTTCTTGGAAGGGGTTGAGTGCTGTAACCTGTCATGTGAACCTTTAGTAACAGGTGCCTTTAAAAAATCCATGCCGTTGTTTGACTAAACTTTGCGAGATAAGGATAGATTGTATTACATTATAAATGTTATATTTTCAAGAAGATTGAAAGACAAAACAAAACGATGAACACCAATTAAAAGCAAAACATAATTAGCATACCTTTCGTACAACAACGATTTGCTGTTATCTGAGACTTATCGTCTATTCATTCCCAAGATGCTCACCATTTTTGAGGCTAAAGAAATAGCCATAAAAACACAGTCTGTTTGGCTGTACGCAAGCCCTTAAAAAGTAAACTAAATGGTTTCTGTGCCAAATAACATAAAGTCCATCACGTGTTCAAGTGGAGCATCTATATCAGTTGTGACTGCAGACGAAATCATAAATTTTAACTGTCTCACTGAAATGAACATGTTTGAGTGGAAAACCGGTATCCATAGGATACATTACATTTTTACTCAACAAAGCGTGTTCTAAATTTTTCCGCTAGTTCAAAGGATTCCTTCAGGAAATGTGTGGATTACAGTTTTCTGATGAGATCCACTAGTCAACAAGCAATTTTGTGGTACACTGAGTTGTCCATGCACAAGATTAAGTCTAAGTGTTTATTGTCTTTGTTTGTTTTAGGATTGCCTCTCGTTCGATGTTTCAGTACCGAATGAATTCAGCTTTCCATACTGAGTTCCTATTAAATTTAACAGGGCTATTTGAGCTTGTCTTGTGATTTGCTTCTCCAGAAATATTTAACTTACAATGGTTTTCCAAAACTGCTCTTACTATCTTTGAAACTCATCTTTGGTCGTGACAACACCAAAATCTTTATTCCCTCCGAGAAATATTAATCATTGTATTTCTCTTAATTCTTTAGTAATCCGATATCGACGCTATTTTAGGCAGGATTATTTGTAAATATAGAATGGTAAAATCTAGCTGAAAACATCAACCAAATCCGTGTGGTGTTAGACCAGCCCATCAGAAGATGGTCATATATGTATATTCACTTGGGACTTATCCATTGGGGTTGTTGACAATCTATGCCACTAAATGCTGAAGACAAGTAACTTTGGTGAGTAGTGGATGATATTATTAAAAGGGAAGGACATGAAAACGTGACACACTTTCATCGCTTAAACACGCACCTGTTTCTGTTTGACTGTTTCAAATGTAGTGTGATGACGTTGATCATTATTTGTGCGCTGATGACTTTTTAGAAGGTGAAAAGCCGGCTAACAACTTCCGCCGGCAAGACATCAAATCACTCCTTTCGGAAAATCTCAGTCTGTTTTCCAACTACGTCTTCATGAAGTGGAAACTCAGCATCATCCATAAGGTCTTAACTTGATAGTCTGGGACACGTCTGTCATATATATTTCTTGGTAGGAACTTACCTCTACCTAAATCTCCAAGCTTGATGATCACGCCCTACGTAGACATTCATTCAACTGTGAATTTACAGCGCAGGACAACGAAGCGTGTTTTTTTCACGCTGTCCACTGTGTTTATTTATTTAAAACCCAAAATAGCGTTCATATTGTGTCAATTTTCCCTACAATGCCGATGTATCACACGTGACCTCAAGGCGACTCATAGAATGTTACATCAATTTGTACATCCCCTGAAGTTTTTGTTGCAGTTATTATGACTTGCTTCTTCCAAGTTGACTTTTTCAGGTCGTATTATCAAACACATTGCTCGAAGTACAAACAGAATTGAGTGTCAGAACATGTCCGATCCGAATCCTCCCGCATACATCTGTCGAGATAACATTATCAACAAACCACTTCCGCTTCATGACTGATGGTTACGTTCGACTGACATTTACACTGCCAGTTTCTCATTCATGCTAGTATATGCCTTATTGTTGCTGATAAAATTCCGTTTAGTTTCATCATGTTTGCTCTTCCATTAGTTTAAACTCTTTCAGTACTACGTATTCCAGCACAGGTGTACACAGGTACGTATACGCATTGTATGCTCTCGCCAACCTAGAAAATTTCGAAAACTCCGGTTGAATAATAAAACACGACGTGTAGCAAGTATGTTTTCGGTGAAACCTCACGGCGCTGTTACAGTTATAAAACAATATAAAACTAAAAACGGCCACGTGCAAAGCTTGGTATTGGTCAAAAACAACGCCGTTTGTGAACTCCAGTTGGATAACCACCAGCCTGTCGATCAAATGGGACAGCTAATTGCCAAGTCAGCTGAAGCGGCATAAAGAACGTCTGCCCACACAAAGCTGGGTTACGTAAGCGAATTGCAGTGGCCTCGGTAATAGTCAGCTCCCGCTGAGGAACGAATTTTGACCGCTTCTACGGGACTCCATAGATATTGGTCAACGATCAATCTATGTTGAAATAATGATTGTTGTCAGTCAGGTGACCTACAACAGCACCTGTCCTGATCAGTGCTACATGAAGTTCTCTGATTTTTCTAGACACATACAGAGTCGCACGACCTATCGTAAACAAACAATTAGATCACCATAAATGAGTTGTGGGCCGATATTTTATCCTTCAGATTTAGAGGGATCAAGGGATAACTAGTGGACGAAACAATCGGTCTGACTGCGTTGAAAATTCTTTTGAGGGAACTAGTAAGTTGACATGGCTGCGGTTCAGCCAATGTATCCCCATTGTATGGAAATCACATAAAATTGAATTATTCGGTAATCCATTAAATCTTTATTAATGCTTGAGATATCATCATATATTCAGTCACAAAGTTGTCAGAGTAACCAATCGCGTGTAGAGCACGAGCTAAAAACTCCAGCTTGTGTTCCAAAATCATCTGCTAGGCAGATTATTATGGTTCTATCCGTCAAACATTTGACTGGGTTTCGTTCATATTTTACGTTAGTAAAACCATGGAAGTTGCTGTACTGGCCTGACCAAGTACATTTGTGGTAAATGAGGTGTTCCGAACCTCCGTCAGTCCTCTTATTTAGAGTGACGTCTAGGAGATGGAAATAGACGGCAAACTCCAATTTTGAGATGAAATTCATCATCGCATGTGCGCAGTTTAATTCCTTTAAAATAGCGGCTATATTAACATATGAATCTGTGATAGCGAACCTATCACCAACAAAAGACCGGTAGAAAACCATTTGATATATGGCAGTAATGAACGCCGTTTTTTCCAACCTGCTTATGAAAATATCTGCCAGCAGTGGTATTAATGACGACCCTTTTGGTAATCTATCAGTCTGTCGGAAAATTTCATCGTTTTAAATAGACTGTATACTGAGGTTGTATATCTGAAAAACCCTTCCAAGTACGCTGTTGGAGGGCTGATTTAAATGTTATTGTATACAACAGAATAACATAAGTAATCAATTGTCTGCACCGATGACATCAGCAAACAGGCAGATTACCTCCAAATTAACACAAGATTTACCTGCCAGCATGAACGTCACGAATTGTATTCATGGATCTAAATATACCTCGCAGGTTGTGAACGGAAATTTCCTTCCGACATGGCTCCAAGCCATTGCTCTACGGCGTGATACGGTGAATTCTTCGTATCCAAATTAAGGTGGAGAGGACAGTTAGGCTTGTGTATTTTTGGTAGCCAAGTGAGCATTGATGGTGCCTGTGAGTCTCGAATATCGGGAGTTTATTGTGATGAACTGGCAAACTTTAATGCCGTGTAAACCGTAGCATATAAGGATTGTTCAATGATCGATCGAGATACTTGACGCAGTCAACCACCCGAGATATTGCACGTTGTATTTATGTACTGCGTTTTTGGCTCAACAAAAAAATTACGTTACATTCCTGATCACTAAATGTTTGACGAGGTACAATGTCGTTTATATCCGATAGTTTCCCGCGCTAACTATTTTTGTTATATTTCCTCTTCGCGCTCCAGCTATTCCAGCTAATGTTGACAAACAAAAAAGTTAGATAGCATGGATTTTAACCAACACCAAGCTTCGTAAGTTACCGGTTTTATTTTTCTGTTATATAACTGTAAAAGTCTGATGAGACTTTGTCGGATTCAAGTGTTTGTTATACTGTTTTGTGTAAAATCTTAATGGATTTCAAAGATTACGAAAACTGAGAGAACTACGATGAACCGCTGGAACTCATTTTAGGTTGATACGTCTCTAAAAATTAGCATCTGCCTGAATATTTTGAAATTTCTCAAGCGCCTCGGGTTTTATCAACTTCTTGAATAGTATTTTAGTTGCTGATAGCGGCAGGTTGAGTGTCTGCTTTCCAGATTTGTCCGTAGTGACTGAGAACCCTCTATCAATTTGACACAAGGAGAAGAAATCTCTAGCAAGCTTTCAAAGGCAAAAATTAGCAACAAGGGTGAGCCAGGTGGGTTGTCAGTAATCGTTTTTAAGCGTTCCCGGACAGAATGTCGCAACCACTGAGTGTCTTAGTTATGCAGGGTTTTCGGCGAAATTAGTGTTGATTGCTGCAAGACATAAAGATAACGCCAATTCTCCAATAGAGTTCTTCTAGTCTATGAATGGCAACACCTACCTCCGCAACTTTAAGTGTGTTCAAGGGACCTTTATGTTTCGGAATAACTGCCATACTGACCAATATTTACATCCATCAACAGGATTATCGATGTCCTAGATGACATCTGATGTCATCGTTTGTCTCGTATACGTCATTCTATCCTATGTAGACGAAGGACTAGCCTTCATTTGTCTGTGTTTTTTGGATGTGATTATGCTTTTAATAGCATAATATGAAGAACACGGAACCAACCGCGTTCGACTAGTACAATTCAACCGGGTTTACACAACACGCCATGGGATTACTTCACAAGGAGAACCTAACCCTAGTCTTCAACAACTTTGTATACTTTCAGGTGACAACAAATTACAGTGTACGACAAGGTACATCCATTTATGTTCACTGCTCACATAGGTAGGATACTGTTATAAGAAAAGAAAACAACGACCTTTTTGAGTACACTGTTTTGGCACTCCACAATAGAGTTTGCCTGTAATGTGCTAGTAATCACAGTATGAAGGCCTGTTTAACAGTACCACACGATGCACTGGTGGTTTGTTTTCACCGTAACAGTGAATCCATTGACTTCGTTTGCTTGTCATAATTTTTATCATGTCTTATCTAGACCGCTATTCGAGTTGTCTCAATCTCGCCCATTCCTAGGTGTGCGGTTTGAGCTTGATTCGGTATTTATTGCCCCATTCATATTGCGAGGTACACCTACGATGAAGACGATGATGATGATACCATCAAGTAGGGCAGGAGGATAAATATTATTTAAATCGCTCGAAAACACTCTCACCTCATCATTTTTCCTTATTCACAAACACTTGTCTACTTATTCACTTGTCCTACTGCTCCCTACATTCATCCGCGGTCTTTTAGATTTTCAACTGGTAATCAGATTCATGATACGCACCATCTGAAAGTTCAAAAGTTGTTTGTTGACATTCTCCCTGGAGATAGTAGTCATTCACCGTTCCAGGTCTTATCCTGAATTTATTCACCCCTGTATGAAGAACAGCATGTATGAACTTTCGCCTTCTTACCAAAACGTGAAATTCTTCGGTAATACTTTACGTAACCAGAATTATGGTAAACCCTGAATTCAACTCTCCAAAGCTCAAAAGTCAATGTTACAACAAAGCCAACCTGTGTTGTTGAGTTGCTGGTAAACGAACATCCCTAATGGCCTACTTTTTAATTTTCATTTCAACCAATATGGCATCCATTTTTTTATTTGTTGCTATTGTTAAACGTGATGGTTTTCGCTGTCGAAATTCCGCCTTTCATGATGTACAATGCTTCTTCTCTTGTTTTGATTTGATAAAGTTACTTCTTCTGTATCTAGATTTTTAACTGTTCGGCTGGAAATGCTCAAACGTTTCGTCAGACAGCAGTCTATTCGCGCGCTTTTTTAAACTTCTGTCTTCTGATCCCACAATCGAGAGTGAACCTCAGAATGACTAGTCTATGAGCAAAACAGGAAATTATATATGGGTTATCAGATCTATGTTGAACACTCAGGGAAGCAACTCATCCACTAGTTTCGGAACGTTTACAATCGTCTAAGGACGATTCCTACACTTTTATTCGAGGAGTGGTCAATTATCTTGATGTATCTTTGGTGTATGCTATAAGATTTTACTTTATGTGAGTTGACGAACCTTATGAGTTGACTTATTCCCTATCGCATGACCATGAGATCTTTGGATTACGAACCAAAAAGGTTTTTCATCATGTCATCGAGCGCACTTAGACCTAGGAAGTTAACAGATATGACTCACCAATTGAACGTGGTTACAGAGATATATACGGCACTGGTACGTTAAAGGTCGATATTAAAACTTGACATGTCACACATACATTCGAATTATGATAAAAGTCATACCACGTACGATAGGTGTTTTGATTGCCACACAGTCAGAGACAACTACATGGGAGATTAGAATAGTCGGTGGGTGTAACGGTTGAGTCATTAAAGAGATTCTATCTTACCAGTCAACAATTAAATTACTTTGTAAATTCATTGGCTTTTCTGTGTCAGATTTGTATTTTGCTGCATAACAACACCTCTCCGGGAAAGAGCTCGGAGTAGCTAACTAATTAGATTTTGATGGAAGTTTGTCCGTTATTGTCAATAGAGCCGACTGTACTAAGAAGGTTCGGACATGGTTAGAAAGTTCTATTGTTATCGGTTAAACGTAACATAACTCTGGTTGCAAGTTTCGTGGTTCTTACAGACGCTAAAATGGTTCACTCTGAGCAAGCCTTAGAATTGCATTTTGCCACACTTTATGTAAATCCACAAAGTAATGGTCTAATATATGACCTTGAAAGTGCAGCCGTCAGAGTGCAGTTTATGGCCTGACAAGGATGTGAACTGATGATGAGCTCTGCCGTGGGTAATATTAGTGTCGTAATTTCGCGCCCATGCTCACTTATTTCATGTGACTGTAGTGATCTCCATTGGCTAGTCTGAGGATAAGCTATAATGTGTCATGCCTGCAAAACTATGAATCTGTAGTAAACTATGCCTGACTGACGAACTCTAGTAAAAGTGGGACTCAAGTTTAGTTTACATTCTTGGAAAGCGTTCAGTAAAATGTTTACAGGACTGAAAAAATCTGTGATAGTTTGTGTAATTCTAAACTTAGAGCAACCAGAATGTTTAAGTTTTTGACAATAAAGTTTCTTTATTTTGCTGGATTCCCTTTTTTGGGTAGGATAAACAAATATCTTTTTCTAAAAGTTGTTTGAATTTCAGAGAGGAGAAGTAAGCGAGTAGGGTTATTTTACAGTCTTAGAGCTAATTTACACCCTGTGTCAACGCTTGTGATTACCACCATGCACTATCTCCAGTTCTTGACAAATTTTTACAGAAATATTTGAAAAAGTTCAAAATTCTGTCATTGTGTCTTCTGTACAGCATCCTCCTTTTGAAACATTCTAGTGATATGCTGGATGTTTGTGGTATACACTGCTTCATAAAAGTCTGCATAAATTTTTAAATTGGACAAAAACGATACACTGATAAATGGTTACACTACAATTAAACTCTGGCTTCCGAATAGCTACCTAAATGACACAGCTGCCTTATCCAAATCTGACACAGTCACTGCTGCACAGTTTCACAGATAGCGTCATTTATAGATAACGTGTCTGAAAGGTGCACCTCTCTCCCTTTGGAAGAACATCAGTGTTCACTTGTTGTAAGTATCAAGTACTCCCCCATGTTTGTATATTATAGGTACCTGGTTGATTGCTCAATTCATGCCAGTAATGATTTCAACCGTCCGCAGCATTTTCCTTAGAGATGCCATATTGTATCACTGGTATAAAAAAGTGATATGATGCTCAGTCCCAAGTACGTGGTATTTCTTCTAAAATTCTTACAACGGTGACGTTAACAAAAGCGTCTGACAAGCAAATAAATTTGAATTCCTGATGATCCATTTGGACTGTAGTGACTGAAAACCCAAGAGTCAAATCCTTCTTGATAGCGCATGCCTTATTTCAAGCCTCGGAACGTAGACGCTTGTCGTAATTTCTGACCTCCTCTGATATCATCCAGTTTCCCCCACTGTTAAGATCTACTGTATGTAGAATGGCACTACCATTTCACCCGATTACGATCAGTCACATTCGGCTAACATTTTTTGACAGAAATTGCCATCAATTCATCCGTTTTGGGAAAGCTGTTGTTTTTACTGCGATTCAACAGATCAACATCGTTCTATTGGTTTATGATAGTCACTTCAACCTGTAAATTTAGTCAAATTGACTGTTCTAACTGGAAGAGATGTTGTTAAATTAAGTAGATTCAGATTTGTAGATAAGACAAACTTGAGTGTTATGTTAAACCATTTTTGTTATGCTGTTGGTCGCATTCAAGCTTGTCAAATACACTGACCTCCCATTCAAGAAATCGGATCGGTCTGTGTAAAATCGTTAGGTATTTTTAACACCCGTATAACAAACCGTATTTTAGTATGTGGCCACCGAATTTTCAGTCATGGTTTCAGTTGCTTGACATTTTTCACATTAGTTCATGGCTATCTAGTTCTAGCCCCTCGTTTTTGTTTCTAATCGGTATACAGAACAAAAGGACAAAGAAACTGCAGATTTCCTTTGCCCTGCGTTTAATGACTGAGAAACACGATTATAATCAAGCTGTTTCTTATCTATTAAAAATGTGAAAAACATTTGCACAAGTTTGTACCGTCTAGTTCAACTCCAGTGAGTGTGAAAGAATGTCTGTCCAGTGTAATACAACTAAACAGACTATATGCTGAAACGCACTGACATATGATGACTACAGTAACTGATAACCATATACTGTTTGGTTACGCAAAATTCAAACAAACTCAGAGAGCAGGATAACAGATCTTAAACTACTTAACTATTGGATGCCACTCGAAAATAACTAAATATCTGTTATACCGGGTTAAAGAATGGGATGATCAGCGAAGCTGTGTGATTAGTAAGCTCCCTAAGTCCACCATCAGCTGAAGCATTGTCGTGGCTGAATCTAATAAGTTTTGGTGAACACTTTCTAGAAAGATCTTTGAAGTGTTTCAATAACACTCAGACGGGTCAACTGATTCTGTTCCAAAGTAGGTTGTTGAAGGAGATTCAACAGTGTTACTCAAGGAATTAAGGGTAACGGAGGTGGAACAGTACAGTATAAGTCGAACATCTCACAGGTGGCCGCACCTGTCACATTCCTACAGATTTTTCAACCAGAAACGTTCGAAGGAAAGCGTTATAATTGAGGTTCACTTTTCGTAGAGTTCATCAACAGTACCTCCTTGTCTTAACCGACACTGGAACTCCTGCGACGTTGACCTGCGGCAACCGTTTTGACCACTATGCAACTGACTTCAGAGTAGGTAAAACTGTTATATCATATGCAAACGCTCCGTCAAGTTCGCTTGCGGGTATTAATCAGTTTTATCGACCACCTCAAGAGAAGACAATTAACTATCCTGTTGACTCCAGTCGATGATATCAAGACAAGGATTCCTCTCCGAGTTGAAATCATAGCAATCATTATGCTTGTCTAGGAATATCTTGCCTACTTGCAAGTAGTGGAGTTTGTGTACTACGGATTAACCTTACTATAGTGTACCTTTTCGGAAGAAGCTGGCTGGAACTTCAATGTAAATGTGTCATCTTCTATCACTTGTGAGTGGTGATCAATGCATATTAATTAAAATCTCTTGTCGCTCACCAGTAACCAAAATATCGCTCTTTTTTGGTCATTATTCGGAATATTCGCAGGCTGTGTAAGCAATAGGTGACCCACTTCATCGTGGAGGCGTGAGCCAGGTGTCACTCCGTGTATCTGGATATGTAAGGCGTTGGATTCCTTGTGTGGCGTGGCAAACCATGGTAGAAGGCATTATAAAACACTGCGTACAATTTTCGTTACGTTATGGATTTCTGTGTGTGTGTACTTTGCAGACCGAATCATTAAAAGTTTCTAAAGTCAGTTCTGACAATGTGATATCTTTGTGAAATCTGGCTAAGTAAGGTTACATGGCCTGACGTGGATCATATCCTGCTCCCCGTTCATTGCGCACATGACAGAGACATGGCTATTAGGCTTTTGGTTATCTGGTGTATCAAGCAAGATTTAAAAAGGTGTGCAAAACTCAAGCAATCAGATGTTCACTTTTTCTTAAACATCGTTCCACAAAAATGGATAGGATGATTTTAGCGTTTAGTTCACCCAACTCTCCTTCTCATTTCATTGCACTTTGCCTGTGTGAACTCAGTTCAAGGTCTCGGTCGACAGAACGATCTTACCTGACAATCACTTACTCTTTGATTAATCAACTTTCACGTGATCTTATCACATGTACACGGTTTCGCCTGATGTGACACCAAAGCCCAGATCCGGAATCGCAAAATGAACAATGCAACCATGGTAAATTCGTCCCGAAAGCGACAATGCCCTCAGCGCATGGTGGCCTTAACTCCGAACCAGCAGACTAGGGCATTGACGTGGGGAAATATCCATTCCGGCTGAACAGTACTGAAAGCAAGTGTTTTAGTTTGGCTTCCTCTAACTCAGGTGGTTGAAGTTGATCCACCAGCACCAACTCACTTCTTTCATTCGTTCAGAAGAACACCTGATGTACCTAATGAATCACCACTACTTTGCACTTTGGGAAGGTTCAGGCCGTCAGAAAGTCGTTCACCACTCAGTGTTTTCCGTATTCTCTTCCATCTAATTGTCTCCCGCGAAACAGTTACTCATCAACCCGCTTTTCGGAACCGCTGCCAAATTTTGACCTTCGACGAGCAGTATGCCGACGCCGATGGGAATGTGTTCACTCGTGTGTGAAGTTGACTAATTCACTGAACGGTATTCAGCGAAAGTCATGTGGGCTAGCAGCATCAAACAGCGGTCAATGATAACAATGGCGAATTGATTCGGTTATTGTGGTTAAACGAAAATACCAAGGTACATGTAACGAGTTTCGAATGAGAGGTGACCCATACGAACTGCTTTTATTCACTGTTTTGTTCAAGGATATTCGCGGTTTACAAATCGGTTCAAACGGAAGCCATGTGATATTACGTTGCAACTTCTTGCCCTATTGTGCTTTCTTTCGCATTCATCGAAGTTGTACTGAGTGCAGCAAATTTATAAAGGTTACATATTTGCTGTATATGCAATAGTTGAAATGTATATCAGACGTATGTCAGACGTTGACCAAAGTGGGTCTACATTTCTCTTTGTATATTCGTCATATCTGTTACACTCATAGTAACCCTCAAACGTGTTTAGCAATACCGGCTGAGCAGTAACGTTGAGATGTGTCAAAAGTCAGTGACCATGGGAAAAATAACGAAAGGACCTAGTGGACAATGGAAAGTGTTTATTGCTTTAAGGAAAGAAGCGGTATGAACAAGCTCAGCTATGCAGCGAAGATGTGTACCACTTATTTTCCAAACAAATCAGCTGAAGTGTGTCTCAAGTGTAAAAACTGTCTGTCCAATTAAGTTCTAGTGAGGAGGTTTCAAGTGAACTCTTTGAGTATGTCAGTGATGAATATATGACTCAGTAATTTCACGAAATCTGTTACAAAATTAAATCAGTAATCCACGTCGACTGAAGTTGACCAAGTAGTCGCTGTGTTTTTTCAACCAGTGAGCGGAATAATCGTTACTTCCATACAAATGTAGCTAAATAATTTGATATCTTTCGACAAGACAATAGTATCCGCCTACTCCCAATATTGGGTCCTGGAGAAATTGGTTACTACGCACGCTCCGCAGGTATATGGGCGGAAATTCGACAAATGATCTGAACAACCACACCCCTCCACAATGTTTCAAGAGTACACAGTTACATAAAATATCAGCTCTTAAAATCATTTATTCAACTGAAAATGCGTTCAAGCATGTTTCTGCGCTCAGAAGATTATCACATTGACCGTGACGAAGCTGTAGTCACCGGAGTGGCGTTATAATGGTGATCACATGATCCTGACACAAAGTCCGAGTCAACAACTGTTTATATGTCGTTTATACGAGGTCGGTCACATTTCTGATAGTTGGAAACAGTGGTACTTTTTTTTGGCTCGGGTTGAGGATTTGAGTTGGATTTAACGTAGGTGAAACCCATACGTTCAAGCGCTTACACATTGATGGTGCCATCTCGTTTGGCTAGTAAACGGTTGTAACCTAAGTGTCAAGTTAGACCAACATACCGATAATTACAAACTCGGTCAAATGCTGTGAGCTGATATCATCCGAGAAAGCACACTCAGCGACGTTTGATCTGAACTGGTAAATCATTAACGAGAACCGGATGACCGGTCAACGTGGTTTCCGGCAGATACTGTCAGACATAAAGATTACTTACGCTTCTACCATAGAAAGTGGTGTGACTTCAGAGTGTTTTGAAGACAGCTGAATACGTGGATTTGAGTTTATAGAGAACCGTCAACTGAAAATGTGCGTAGAAGTGTACTATTGCCGTCCTCTATCAGATTCACCCGCACTGGTACTTATCAACGACAAAGGGGTGCTGCTAGGTTTTTATAAACTGAAACAGTACAGATCCGGCTACCTGACACCTAATACAACTTCAGGTATTTCTAATAATATAGAGTGCTTATGTCGGTTGTTTCGACAAAAGCTGTCATTAAACTAACCCTTGTGTGGTTAGTAAACAGTGAACCATATGTTTTCGTTTTAATAAACAGATTCAGCATCGTTTTAAGTAGGCTTATTCTTATCTGTGGTGGATATCTTGGTGCAAATGTTTGATGAATGATGGGGGAAATAGTTTCAGTCTGGTCGACGCTGATGCATGGAGGTTGTTTTGATATGACCCGATAAACGCGATTTTCTGTAACGAGGATCTCACTTTCAGGAGTTGACTGATGTTTAATGATGCACTCACACCCGCGGGCGTGAATGAAGTGCATTTACTAGATGACTGATGAAATTACGGCCATAAGGTCAGCATACTGAGGAGTAGTTAAATGACATTTAAATAATGTATATTACAACCAGCTGTATACTGAACCGGCTGAATACGGATGTCTTAGAGGCCAATGATCCCGAGGAGCAGTGCGGATTCCGGACGAACTGGAGTACGATCGACCTGATGTTCGCTGTTCGACAGCTTCAAGAAAAGTGCCCGGAACGCAACCAGCCCCTGTATGCCCTCTTCATTGACTTCACCAAGGCGTTCGATTCCGTGAACCGCGAGGCGCTGTGGACGGTTCTTGGTAAGCTTGGATGTCCAGGTGGGTTTGTCAATTTGATTAGATGGTTACATTTGGGCATGAGGGCGAAGGCGCAATCGTTTGGATCCACCTCTGATGATTTTGACATTGTCACTGGCGTGAAGCAGGGTTGTATCCTGGCTCCATCCCTATTTAGCTTATATTTGACTGCCATGCTAACAATTGCTTTTCAGGATTCTGGGGAGGACGGCGTTGAGATAGAGTACCGGACGGATGGGCGCCTGCTTAATATTCGACGCTTCGGCGCCCCAACCAGGTTACATACCTCAATGGTGAACATGCTTCTGTTCGCAGATGACAGCGCACTGTTCGCACACAGCGAGGACGAACTACAGCGATTGGCCACGGCTTTCGCGACCGCGGCATCCAAGTTCGGACCGGATGTCAACACAGGTAAGACTTTTTTTTTCTTT